>JABUQX010046282.1:0-15000 GCA_015478945.1 Trachelipus rathkii | reverse complement strand
ATAATCATATGTCTACTTTATATATATATATATAGTAATATATATATATATTAATATAATATATATACTATAATATATTATAAAGATAATATTAGTATAATTATATATATTAGTATATATATATATAATATATATAGTAATATAAATATATATAAAGATAATACTTGAGGTTTGGTCCCATTAAATCATTTTTTTATTTAAACCGTTCTATTAATATTTCAAGACTCTTTTTTTTGTTTTATAATTTCAAGAAAGTAAGTATTTTTATATTATTTGTTTTATTAAAAAATTACTAGAATATTATCTTTATTTCTGTTAAAAATATTAATATATCATCATAAACCCTGAGTATTATAAAATAATTATACTCTAATCACCAAATATACCGCCCAATTATTGCGGAACGGATTATGCTATTTTCAATGTGGTAAAAGCCCAGTGCGGTTACTTTTAAATAGCGGATATTCTTCCTTTTTTCGTTTCAATTCTTCTAATCTTATATGAGATTTATTATTAATAATTTTATTATTTGGATCAATTCGCAAAAAAAAAATAATGGCACGATACGAGAGATATTAATGGCGTGAACATCTATGAAAATTGCAAAAATAATAATTTCAAAATTTCACGGTAGCAGAGTGCAGGAGTCACCTTCTGATAATAATATATATCAGATATATATAGATATATATATAAGATATATATATAATATCTATATATATATATATATATATATACTATATATATTATATATATATAAATAATAAATATATAATAAAAAACTTATATATATATAATTATATATATGATATATATATATAATTATATATATGATATATTATATATATTAGTATATAATATAATATATATATAGGTATATATATATTATATGTATATATTAATAATATATATACTATATATATAGTACTATATATAATATATATATATATATATATAATGATAAATATATATATATATATTATATATATAATATATATATATTATATATATGATATATATATATATATATAATATAAAGTATATATTATATTTATATTATATATTTATATAGGTAAATATAATAGAATTTATATATATACATATTAATATATATATATATAATTATTATATGTATATTATCATTATATATATATATATATATATATATATTATATATATATTATATATTATATTTATAATATATAATATATAATATATAAGCTTTTTATCACATTATTTATTTTCATTGCTTCTTCACTACTTCTTTTCCAGTTTATATAGTCTACACATTTTATGTGAGGAAAATAATAAGCAAGAGGTGTTGGCGAATCCAACAAACGCAATACTATTTCGCAAACTGACACGATAGCGAGCAGTTTCTAGCCTCCCGTTAGTTTCGTTTTTGAAGTCATCCAACTGTTACTCTCGTCCAACTCTCTAGGTGAAGGGCTATCAGCTGGGTTCAGATCTAATTATATGTCAGAACTTTGCCCGTTGCCCGCGGGTGACTATGCTCCCACGAAAAGCCAACCACAAGTCATAGGAAAAAACCTATGTACTTCCCTCTTCCGTCTTCGACTCATCTTTCTGCTAGGGAATGAAAGCACCTTTTGGTGGATTCTTCCGTACCCGAGCTCCTCTAAAACCGACATATGCTTTTGTCCCCAGTCCCTTCTGTTCCGCGCCTCACGACTTCGCCCCACGGGGAGTGAAAAGCCACTGTGAATCTTCTCCGCCCCGACCCCGATGAACCCGGCGTGGGTCTTTCTAGGGCCCGGCTCCCCTCGACCGCGCCTGTTTAAAGGGGCAAGGGCAACCTCTCGGGGTACCCCCAGTGGATCTAAATCAGCCCGGACCGTGATTCACATGATCTCAGTAAAACCACTCGTCACCGCCATGCCTGTCTTCCCTGCAAGGGTCAAAACTCTTGCTAAAGCACCACAGCGGTGGGCCGGCCGCGATGCCTTGACCCACGATCACGTCACTAAATGAGACCGTCCCTTTTTATAACCACCTATTGAAACCTTATTTAATTTAAACCCACTTTCAAGAGACAAGTTTTGCAAGTAAATAAAAATACCATCTTTCTTTCTTCTTTTATATAGATGGTCAAAAAAATTTTTTCAAGCATAATGAATACTTTAACTTGAGCAGCCTTATTGGTTTTTCACACAATAAATAATAGGTAATGCAAGCACCTAAAAATCATTAAAAGAATCCCCGGCATTAAGACAAAGATAGAAAGAGATAAGAGAGTGTCAACCAACTGAAATCGATGAAGTGAACCTCCTATACCTCCAAGGCTCCTCAATCCTCCTGGAACGTTCGCTTACCGCCTATAGGTATATATATAGCGGTAGCTATATAAGCGAAGGGACTCTCTGTCGTTTGGGATATTACCGAACCAAGAGCTCTTCACGCTCACTCCGTTGGAAGACAACGATGATGTTCAAACAAGGGATCAGTCCCTAAATCGCTTCAATCCCGAAATCGTTTCTTCCCGAAATCGCTGCAGTTCCTAAATCGCTGTAGTCCCGAGATCGCTGCCACCTTTAAAACAAACTCATTACTCATACAATCGTAATTTATTCCCTCTAAATATGAGCAAATCCCCAATAACTTACTTTTAGAAGTGACTCCTCGTTAGCACTTCACTCGCGACTGCTGCCCACTCTTCGCCCTTTTTTTTACTTTAATCTCTCTCTTTGGAAGGGCAATAATTTTTACCTAATATTTACATTTAAGAATAAAAAACAAAGCATAGCTTGTGAACAATAAAGAAATGCCTAATATCATCAAAACCCCCCTCAATTCCCTACATTACCCCCCCACAAGATAGACCCTACTATCTTCACAATACCCCTAAAAACCCTAAACAACCCTCCCTTGAACACATATATGCCCCGAATCAATCACTTCTCGTTTGGTGTCCGCGGTAAGCAACGCTAAAAAATAATTCAATGTTTCAGCTCTCGTTAACAATAATAAAAGAAAACATTTTTTTTTATATAGACACCATATATAAACGTGACTCTTTTTTTTCTTTTTTTTTAAGGTACAAATATAACGTTTTTTTTTTTTTTTTTTTTTTTTTTATGTATACGATATTAAATGAGGACAAATTCTCATTTCATGGCATCATTGTGTGGCGCTCCATCATCCCTTCCGAACGGTGCCATCACTCTCCTTCGCATCTTGCAAGTCGCGAATCCCTCGATGCCTCTTCCACAACTCCCAGCAGTCATCAATGGGCGACCCAGGGTAATCACACCAAACTCGAGGTGAGAGCACTAGGCCAACCGGCGAGAAAAAGTGGACCTCCTCAACATTCCCCGGTCCTCTTAAGCAAACGCTCACTAGCGCCTGCTTCCACGCACATTCTTCGTTTCATGGGGAGGTCATCATTAAGGGTCCTGATCCCATCTACTGGTTCCCTCAGCCTCACCGCGGTTCCCCGATAAATCTGAAGGGGCAGAAGTAAGTCGTGGAAGGCGCCTCTTCAATGCACGCGCCAGCCACTGCGTCTCGAATCACGAAAGACATCCCTAAAAAGAACGCTAACGATCAATGTCGGCAAGGACAGGCTAAAAAACAGAGGAGAATGTTAGTAAGGTCGGACAATTAATAACAGTGCATAAGGAAGGCGGGACAACCCACACCTCAACTGACAAACACAACCTCAAAGAAGGGACCACCGAGAAGGGGAGGAAGAACTACATCGCCCTCGCATTCGTTCAATCAAGAAGCACCCCATCCACACAACCAAAATAGGAAGGGCAAAAAACGTAAGACATTGGCTCCATATCGCTAACACTCTATCACTCAAGACGAGACAAGTAACACCACACCCGACCCTCCTTCTTGTAGGATCTGCATAGGTCCACGATTGGCACAAAAGAATAGTACCGCACACGACGAACCACCGGTAAAACAAGGAAATACCACTGGGATATCACAAAAAAAGAAATATATATAACAACCAACGTTCTCTACACATAGAGCAATTAGCATCTATAATTTAATAACAAATATGTTGATTAGGACAAAGATCAATCTTGAATAAAAAAACTCAGGGATTCAACAAGCTAATAACCAAGTGGCTCAAACATGTAATAACTTAATCAGCCCTAATTAAAATATGAATCAGCTAACACATTGAACAGGATACCCCCCAGAAAATTATAAGAAGATAACCATTGCCAATAATGTATCCGCCGTAAAAAATAAGACCGGGAATAATAATGTTACAGACTCGCCACCTCTGCAACGCACCACCAGAAGAGATTCCACTAATCTAGTCGACATCCAAACTCCTAATGGCTCCGACTGCGATTTCCAAAACAACGAATTTTTCCACGTATGCTCTAAATCGTAACTACCGATTTATACCCCGTACTCTTCTTCCGACCGACGAAACACCGACCTTCGACCCTCCCGAGTCCGATCTTTGACTCCAACGCTTCTGGCTCTCCCGATTACATGTAATATTACATGGTTGTGGCCCACCTGGAGTTCAGGATGAACCCTACACTTGACGATATGCCATAGTGAGTATCCGTCGCAGTCTTAAAGTAATGGTCCGTAACGGTCCCGTGAAGCTCTAGGTGGATTTCTGACTGCGGCAGGATGCTCCACTAAATATTGTTGCATATTAGAGGGCGTTAAGATTGGCTTCTAATCAACCTTTGTCATGCTCTTCTACTACTTCTCTTTTCCGGCATGTAAGTCCACACACCTTTACCCACAGTTTTTGGAGGAAAAAAAGGATGGTGTGGCGAATCCGACAAAGCAAACTTCGCACAACTTCACAGCTGCAGCGGAGGGTTTCTAGGCCTCCCGCTTAGTGCTCGTTGCGTGAAGCCAACTGTTACTCTCGACCACCCGGTGCAGCTATTCGCTTGGGTTCGATCTAATATAGTATCAGACTCTTGCCCCGTTGGACCCAGCCGTGACTATTGCTCCCCTGATTTAGGCCATATCCCTAGCAGTAAAAACCCCGTTTCCTCCCTCTCGTTACTTGCTGCGAGCGTCTGCGACACTCTCCTTTCGGGAATGAAGCACTTCTCGTGATTTATTCCTTTCCGCCGAATACTACTAAAATCCGTACAGGGTTTATGCCCATTCCCTCTGTTCACGCCATTCGTACGACTTATCCCTCCACGGTGCCAGTGAAAAGCCACGTGATCTTCTCCGCCCCGACTCTGATGAAGCCCGGCTGGTCTTCAGGAGCCCGTGTCTCCCCCACTCGCTCGACTCTCTCGCGCCTTTTAACATGGTCGGCACTAAAGGGCAACCTCTCGGATTACCGCAGATGGATCTAAACGCCCGGGACTAGGTAGTCCACTGACTCAGTTAAAACCACTCGGCCGGCGCTGCCTGTCTCCCTGGCAAGGGAACTTTCTTAGTTAATGCTACCACACGTGTGGCGCCGAGGATGCCTTGTACACCACATACAGTCGCTAAAATGAGATCGTCCTTATCAAAACCCCTGGAACCCTTGTTTAAGTAACCCCACTTCAAGAAGATACAAAGTATGCCAAGTTAAAAATAAAACTCTTTCGTTTCTTCTTTTACAGATTTCAAAAAAATGACACTTTAACTTGAGCAGCCTATTTTTCCACAATAATAAAATAACAGTAAGAGTAATAATTGATAAAGGACCCTCGCATAATGACAAAAGAGATAGTAAAAGAGGATCAAGAGTGTCAAACACGAATCGTAAAAACGCCCCTCCCAAGGCTCCTCAATCCTCTGGAACGTCGCTTACCGCTATTAAATATTGGTTATTACTAATTATAAGCGAAGAACTCTCTGTCGTCGGATATACCCGAACTCAAAGGATCTCTATCTCACTCCACGTCTTGTAAGACAAACGATGATGTTCAAACAAGGATCAGTCCCTTAAATCGACCCAATCCCTTCGAAATGTATCTTCCCGAAATCCTGCAGTTCTCTTAAAATCGCTTTTGATATCCCACGAGATCCGCTGCCACCTTTAAAAAACCAAACTCATTACTCATTTACATAAATTCGTAAATTTTATCCCTCTAAAATTAATGAGCAAACCATACTCTCACACACACCTTAACTTGTAGAATGACTTCTCTCGTTAGATCTTTCACTTCGCACTGCTGCCCACTCTTCGTCCCCGTTTTACTTTAATCCCTCTCTTTGGGTTCTAGGGCTGAATAATTTTACCCTAAGTATTTTACATTTAAGAATAAAAAACAAATCATATCGTTTGGAGTATAATTTACATAAAGAAATGCCTTAAATATTGAGTATCTGTCCTATAGCCTTACCCCCCCACAAGATAGACCCTACTATCTTCACAATACCCCTAAAAACCCTAAACAACCCTCCCTTGAACACATATATGCCCGAATCAATCACTTCTCGTTTGGTGTCCGCACGAGGTAAGCAACGTAAAAGTAATTCAAGTCAGCTCTCTGGTTTAACAAATAATAAAGAAAACTTTTTTTTTATATAGACACCACATATAAAACGTGCCTCTTTTTTCTTTTCTTTTTTTTTAGGTGATGCAAAATATATAAAAGTTATTATATATATTATATTTTAAATATCACAACAGAATTTATATATATATATATATATATATATATATATATTATATATATTACAATATATAAATATGATCTTTTTTTTTTTTTTTTTTTTTTTTTTTATTTTATTTTTTTTTTTAATGATACAATATTAAATGAGACAAATTCTCATTTCATGCATCATTGTGTGGCTCTCCATCATCATCCCTTCCGAACGGTGCCATCACTCTCCTTCGCATCTTGCAAGTCGCGAATTCCACTCCATGCCCTCTCCACAACTCCCATAGCAGGTCACAATGGCGACCAGGTAACACCACCAAACCTCGATAGGTGAGACACTAGTCCAACCGGCGAGAAAAGCGACCCTCCCAACATATCCCCGTCCCTCTTAAGCAAACGCTCACTAGCGCCTGCTTCCACGCACATTCTTCGTTTCATGGGGAGGTCATCATTAGGGGTCCTGATCCCATCTACTGGTTCCCTCAGCCTCACCGCGGTTTCCCGATAAATCTGAAGGGGCAGAAGTAAGTCGTGGAAGGCGCCTCTTCAATGCATGCGCCAGCCACTGGGTCTCGAATCACGAAAGACATCCCTAAAAAGAACGCTAACGATCAATGTCGGCAAGGACAGGCTAAAAAACAGAGGAGAATATTAGTAAGGTCGGATAATTAATAACAGTGCATAAGGAAGGCGGGACAACCCACACCTCAACTGACAAACACAACCTCAAAGAAGGGACCACCGAGAAGGGGAGGAAGAACTACATCGCCCTCGCATTCGTTCAATCAAGAAGCACCCCATCCACAAAACCAAAATAGGAAGGGCAAAAAAAAACAAAAAAAAGCGTAAGACATTGACTTCATATCGCTAACACTCTATCACTCAAGACAAGACAAGAAACACACACACACACCCGACCCGACCTCTTTTCCTTCTTCTTCGCTTAGTCACTGGCACTCAACCATGCGGCCGGCACACACGAACCACCGGAAAACAAGAAAACTCACTGGGGAATCACAAAAAAAAAAAAACAACCAACGTCCACACAAGCAATAGCACAATAATAACAAATATGTATTAGGACAATGACAATCTTGATAAAAAAACTCAGGTATCAACAAGCAATAACCAATGGTCAAACATGAATAACTTAATCAGCCCAATAAAATGAACATGTACACATTTACAATGACCCAGAAATATAAGATGCATTGGCCATAATTACTCGCTAAATAAATAAGACCAATAATAATAGAAAAGGACAGCGACCTGTACCATGACTCGCCACCCGGCAACCACCCCCAGAAGGTTCCACAATTCTGGTCGACTCCAAACTCCAATGGCTCCGACTTTGCCAATTCCGATGTCACGATTCCAATAGTTAACTCCGATAATCCCGACTCTCCCGATTCCGATAACACGACTTCGACCCTCCCGAGTCCGATCTTTGACTCCAATGCTTCTGGCTCTATCAATTCCGATACCATGATTCCGTTACTTTCAACTTCAATTTTCACCTCCGATTGTCCCGATTTCCATTCCTCCAACTCCGTACCCCATGCCATGACTTTTGTCATCGCGACTTCAATCTTTGGTTCAACGATATCAAGGCAAATGGGACAAGCACATGATAGTAGATTATTGCTGGCAGCTATGCAACGGAATCTTAAAAATGTAAAACAAGCAAAAAATCATCATTTTTTGCTTTGCAGTAATTTGTGAATTCTTCAGCATACTCTTGTTCTTTGCATTATAAAGTGATTACAAAATAATCCTGTAAATATTTTGATATTGTCAGCAATTTGAAGGGAAAATAATATATTAAAATATTTTCCAAATACTCATTTTATGAATTTTTTTTAATCAGATCATCATTATCTCAAAAAATAGAGCCAATCTAGCTAAATTAAGCCATTTTTTTAGATCTTCAAGTAGAATTGACTGTTTTTAAATGAACGAAATATCACTGGCAAGCAAAATTCTCTGTAATTTCTCTTGATTAATAATGATTTTTTTGTAATTATTATTCAGTATCATTCACAAATAAATTAATATAATAGGATATAAAATTTACAAACTAAATATTTATTTTGGTAACAACGGTAATTGTCCAATACCCACTGCTGAATGAATGTCATTGCCTCATTGGTGAAACTTGCAAAGGTAAATTGTATTGCTGTTATTATGTGTTATTGATAGTCATGACAATAGGTATATTGTAAGTAAAAGTAATATTGTAAGTAAAAGTAATTGAGTAATATATTTAAATTAATATTATTTAAACTTTGTACATAGTCACAAAATAACCTGTGCCTCTGGAAAGTTAGCAAGTTAGCTCCCTATAATTTAGACTCAGTAGCTGTAACCTAGAAACTAGGTGATTGGTTTTATAGAAAAAGCATTATAGAACTGAGTGTCACAGGCTGGTTAACAGGCAACAGCATTATTTAAAACTCAAAGCTTGCAGTTAGTCACAGCCCTCAAGCTAAACTAACTTGATATTTATGCAGTCGCTAGAACTTAGTGTAAAATTAATCAGTAATTGTAGCATTTAGGCCAATTGACTGAAATCACTAAATTAATTTTTCACTGTGATTAATATTTTCTCTTTATCTAATGAAGATAATTTCAAAATTTAAAAAATTGAGATACTATAATGAAATTATAATTTATATTTTCAGTTTCAGATTATAAAACTACAATTTTCATTATTTTGATAAATACATTATTAATTAATAGTTAATTAAATCATTAGCTTGCGAAACTAGTAAACTGTATATAAAAAGTTAATATTAGTAATCATTAATAAATATTGCAAAGTAACAACTCAAGATGCCTATTGGAAGAGGAAGAAAAAGGTTTGGAATGGCAAGAAGTCAGTGAGGTTGAAGGAGAGATAAACAAAGTCAGTTGTAATTAATGTAAATTGTTGATTAGCTCAAAATGAGAAAGAAGTAGGACACAAGAAAAAGCGTTTTCAAAAGATGCAAAATTTCAAGAGACAGGGATGCAGTTTACAATGTGAGCTTTCAACTGCTAAAAAAGAAATTCTTGATATTATCGACTTTGAAAATCCTGCCCTCCAGCATCTACATATGTCAGCATCATGTGTGAATCAAATTGTTATATCACTGATGTAAGTGACACAAGTTTAATGGCCACATCTCTAGTTCCATTAATCTCCTAAAGTTCCCACTCTCAAGATTTTACTTCCTGTGCATCTACTCCACAACTTTGTGTGCATCTACTCCACTTCTTCTCAAGAAGCAAAAGTTTTTAAGTAACTATATTGTTCAAACAAGTATTGATAAAAAACATAATATTGACCTAAAAGTAGCTCGTTTCTTTTTTAGTTCCAATATCAGATGTCACTGTGCAGCTTGAATAAAAGGCAACTAGGCTTATTACTAATAAAACACAATACTTTTTATTATTGCATATTAATTTTTAAAATAACTCAAATTGTGGGTGGGTGGGTGAGTTTTTTAATGCCAACCCTTTTATTTATATATATATATATATATATATAACTTATATTATATATACTATATATATATATATATAATATAATATATATTAGTATATATACACTGAACGATATCATTATATATATATATTGTGTGTGTGTGTGTGTGTGTAGTGTCGTGTGTGTGTGTGGACGCTACGCGAAGTGTAATCAGGGGAAAATGATCTTTATTGTAAAATTAATTTAAAGCTGGAATCTTTGGACAGAAGCTATTAATTTTGTGAGAGTTCTAGAGACAGAGCAGCGCAGCACCGCTTGGTGTGTGATAATTCTTTGTGATACGGTAAAGTTGCTTACAATATTATAAGATTAAATAAGACTTTTTTATTCTTTTTTTATGTTATTGTCAAATTAAAACAGCACAAATAGAATATTTGTTTCGCCGCCGGTTATCTGAAGCCGAAAGGAGGGAGAACGCCAGTAGGGCTACAACAACACAGCAATTAACAAGTGCCCAGGGCATTGCCCTGGGCCGTTCTCGAAAACGCTGTTGGTTACAGGAACAGTATAGGCGTTAAATAATAAATTAATGTTCTTATAATAAGCTCTTTGTAAGTAGTATCATTTTGATACGTTAAGTTGATTCTTCAGTGGAAATAATAAGATAAAAATTCAGAGAGAATGGTGATCAATATCTAGCACAGCACATCGAGACATATAGCTCCCGCCCTGTGCCGAATCATTCTAAGAAATAATATATTTTGGATCTTGATTACTACGAAAGATGTAGTCGAACGGGTTGTGGGCCCAGTTCCTTATATTATTATAGCAATAAACTCTATCTATTATGATCTGCGATCAAACGTAATAATAAGAAGAAGAATATTAATAAAAGAATAACCTCAAAAAATTTTGAATACACTTCATCATATTAATTAGTGTTTACCTTGACGGGAGTGAGTGATTATTCTCATGTTTAATGAATTACATGGACCTCATTCATCTCGGTAGATATATATATATATATATTATATATATATAATATCATATATATTATATATATATATATATTATATATATATATACTATTAGATATTATATATATAATATATATATATAGATGACGCAGCTGGAGCAAGTGCTGAGTTTAAATATTTAGGGTAATGTGTGACGAGCAAAGGGAACGGATGATGCAGAGCATTTGACGTTATGGAAAGTTAGTTGAATGGCCAGGGAAGGTGAGCTGGTGCAATAAATCGTTAGTGGATGTTGCAAGAGGACTAAGTCTTTGAGTGCGCTAGGAGGTTTTGTATGGGGTATGTTGTTACCTGTAGTTGATGTATAGAAGTGATGAGACTATGGTCTGAGAATAAGAAGTATAGATCTAAAGTTCAATGTGTTCAGCTGGACATCTTTAGGGGATGCTAGGTGTGAAAAAGAATTAATTATAAAGTGAGGAATGAACTATTAGAGAGTGGGTTGTGGTGTGAAGAAAGGGGTGTAAATAGAGAGAATAAATGAAAGTATGTTGGAGCCCATGGCTTTGGTCATGTGCGAAAGGAATGACATGAAAGCTCGGTTGGTTACAATAGCGGATGCTATAGTGCGAGAGGTGTTGGAACCGAGCGGCTGGGAGACCGAAGAGAAAGTGGTTTGAGTCGATGAACGAATGTCTGAAAGGAGAGAAATGTTGAGTTTGGCAGAGGCGCAGAATAAAGGGCATGGGTAGGACCGAGGGAATGGCGGGTTTCGATAAGGGAGTATGGTTGGGGGCTTGGCCCGGGATGAACCCTGACATTGACGATTTACCAATTGTGAGGGTCCCGCTCCGCCGGTACCTATGATTGCTCTAGGGTGGATGTTTCTGACTGTGAGGAGCTCTCACTAATTAATGGTACAGAGGGGGGGCCGGTTAAGGCTGGGCTTTCTTTTTCGACGGTTTGTCATGTTTCTGCCTACATGCATTATTCTTTTCCTGATGCTTTCTTGATACAGCACCTTACCCCCAATCTTCGGGGCAAAAGAGCTTAGGCGAAAGAAAGAAAGAAAGCAAGATTATATAATATATAATATTATATATAATATACTATCTTATATCTATATATTATATAATATATAATATATATATATATATATATAGTAGTACATATATATCAGGATATATATATTATATATATATTTTATATAGTACTATATATTACTATATATATATAGTATATATTCCAGGGTCGGTTAGGGATTCAAGTAGCAAGTACTGCTTGTACATTGTTACTTAAGTACACTTTTTGGCGAGTACTGTGTTATTGTACTTGGCAGATTTCTAAACCAGTTTACTATGTACTTGAGCCCTTTTTGTACTTGGTAGTTGTTGCTTGAGGCTACTTGCAAGTGACTATTGGCATTTAACTTCTCTACAATACATTGCGATAAAATGGTCAAGACATCCTGTTTTCTTATTTTGTGACTTCTTTCATTCATGCTTCCATATTACATTCATTTCCTTACCTATATTGATATTTATTATTATTCTTATAATATGTATTCTAAAATAAACAATCAATAATATGAATATAACAAGTAAAATGTCATTATATATATAGATATAATAGCAAAATTAATAGGTTTATAGTCATATTATGATATACGCAATCATATAGGTTAAGTATAAATATATAATATATATATATATGACATATATATGTACAGTTATATATATGTATATTATAGTATATACGGTATAGTAATATATATATATATAATAATAAGTATCTATACTATATTATATATATATATATATATAGTATACTATATATATACGTATATATTAATATAATAATATCTTATATATATAAATTATATCATATTTAAAGATATTATATATATATAATATTAGTATGTACGTCAAGTATATCATTCACCACCGTCTTTTTCTCCCAAGCACTAGGGGTAAGGTGCGAGTATAACACAGCATCGCAGAGAGAAAGGGAAGACAGATAGAATAAGAAGAAATATGACACGCAAACGCACAAACATCGAATAAGAAGGAAGCCCAAGCGCCAATTTACCTCCCCCGTTACATATACATATTAGTGAGTAAAACTCGCGCTGCAGTCAGAACAATCCATCCTAGAGCTTCACGGGGACCGTGACAGACGCCTCACATATAGCATTTCGCCGCAATATGTTAGGTAGTTCATCCCTTGAGACACGGTCAACGATGTGGCCAACAATCCCACAGGTGTCCCCCTCACAACCCTGCCTATTCACTCCTTTATTGCACCATACTTCTGTCTATCCCTGCCAACTAACTTTCCTTATTTCACTCCTCCAGACATTCTTTTGCGCTCGATCGGAAGAAGCACTTCACTTTTCACTATTTTCTTCGGATCTCCACAGCCAGTCGATTGCCAACACATCCATCACTATATAGTCCGCTTATGGACAACTGACTACATCCATTCTCTTATCCACAAGTGTACTGAATCCGACCGCATGCATGAACGCACACTCATCCAAAGAAGTACATACTATTTCATTTTATTCTCTCATTATAGTCTCACCTGTATTCCACACATCGTGATGGTGGTAAGTAATCATCGACGGACCTGCCAGCAATAGAAGTCAACAAGCTACAAGACGGTCAGGAATCGTAACTACCGTTAATGTTCCTTCAGTATGTTATACTAACTTGTTCTCTGAGCACGACAAAGGTACACGCCCCCTAAAGAATTTAAGTCCATAGCTGAACACATGCGGTGATTATTAGATCATTTATACCTTTATATTACCAGATCATAGTCATCGAACTACTATACATTAACACAGGCCATAAAACAACATCCCTCACGTAAGACCAGCGGCACTCCAAGACTCAGTAGTCTCTTCATCACATCCACACAGCGATTTATTACGTGCAACCAAGCTCACACTTTTTCCTGCAAATTACAACAACTTATTTCATGCTACTACATCCACGGCACTCATTCGTTACCCTTTTTTACGATACAACAATGTTTAAACTCGGTCACTAATGTTTAAACTCATATTCACAGGAACACTGACTCACCAATCATCAAGCGCCTAGACTTCACACCGAGGGAATTGTACCTCACTCACAACAGTAACCTTACTACCTTATCTCACGTTTACTTTTCAAAACCCATTCCTTTTTACACACCCTGCCAATTCTCTCTACCAATCCTTTCAACTCTGCTTCAGATTCACCGCACAAAACCAAATTACTTTAACGTTAAGCTGCTATTGTGATGCCCCTGATATTAGAGGAGCCGGCTATATATATAGACCCTCATCAATTTAATATTCAATGGTACGCGATTTTATAATAAACTGATACTCCATAATAGAATTGTCATAAGACATGACTAAGTAAAAATCCTCTATAAGACACAAAAGACTAAAAGTATTATTACAACCTCCTGAATGTATTCATACTATTTCACAGAACTAGATTCCTTATGAAGGAAGTTCAAACAAAGATCTATTCTAGAGTTACAATAAGCATTAGTATACACCATGTCTAAGCTTAAGCATGTTTATAAAAAGGTTTTGATTGAGCTGAACTAGGCATCTGTGGTGTGTTGTGGTAATTAAGAGCATACATTAAAAGACCTATACGTAGAATCATCAATACTCACTACATATACAGAATTAATTTATCCTATGTAAAAATTATACCCATAAAACATAAGTTTTCGGATGATTCACAGTGATAAATTACCTAAGCTAATTGATTAAGATAAATATACTAATACCATGAATGAGCTACCCACCCGTCATGCTACATATATTATTATACTAACTAAATGATATTATATATAATTACTAACTAATACTATACTATATACTCTAAACTTATAAACCTAACTAATCCCCTATAATTAATTATATCATATAACTTATAGAATATCATAGCCTAAGTATATAGGCGAGATCGGCGAATCTCATCTCTTT
>JABUQX010046281.1:0-10000 GCA_015478945.1 Trachelipus rathkii | reverse complement strand
ATTATAGATATATAGTATATATATAAAATATACATATATATATCTATATATTATATTATAATCATAATCATATATATATATATTATATATATATATATATATATATTATATAATAATATAAATATATATATAATATATATATAAATATATATAAACTATTGATATATTATATATAATATATATATATACTATAATATATATATATATATAATATATATATAATAATATATATTAATTATATATATATAGTAATGAAAATATAATAATGCAATATATGTGGTGTGTGTAAGTGTGAGTTTTGTAGCGGTTGTGTGTGTGTTTTAGGGTGTGTATGTGTTATATATTATTTAATAGCAATTTAATAACAAACACTTTGTTTTGTAATGGTCAAGGCTTGAAATTGATTAGTCAGTTGTTAAAGACGGAATGTATCAGTGAAGTGGAGGCGTGCCAGAGGAAATCGACAGGCTGAGGAAAACGGACAAGAAACAAAGTTGGATTGAAAGTCAGTAAAAAGGAAATGCCTGGCAGGAAAGAAATGGTTAATAGTTTCAGGCAAAATAACAGAAGTGATACACGTAGTGACCGATGAAGAAAGGTGCAATCAATATCAGTGAATGACGGAGGTTCTAATGAAAGGTTAATGAGTGGGTGAGACCTGGCCCCGGGGATGAACCCCATATTGACAGGAGATACCACAGTGGATTGGTCATTGTGCAGTCTCGTGAACCCTAGGGTGGAGGTTTTCTGACTGTGACGAGTTCTCACTTAAAGGAGTTTGACAAAGAAGGAACGGGGAAAAGATGGGCATTCTTCTTACTACTTTTCGTTTTTCCGGATGATATGCGACGCACCATCACCCCAAACCGTTGGAAACAAGGTGGCCATGAAGATGATATTTATATATATATAGGTACATATAATATTAAAAATATATATATACCTACTATATATATATATATAAATATAAATATATATATGGAAATATATACTATATATTATATATATATATATATAATATATATATATATATATTATATAAAATATAAATATTATAATATATATATATACTATATATATATATATATACTAATATATATAGTAATATATAATATTTATATATATATATATATAGTATATATATAATATATAATATATATATATATTATACATATGTAATTTCTGGCCGGAAAGCAAGGAGGATATTATAATATATAGTATATATATATATATATTATATATATATACCTTAATATATACTAACTATATATAATATATATATATATATATATATATATATATATAATAGTAATATATTTATATATATATAATTATATATATTATATATATATATATAAATATATATATATACTATACTTATATATACTTTATATATATTATATTATATATTATATATATAAATATATAATAATATATATATATATATATATAATAATATACTATATATATTATATATATATATAATATATATACTATATATATAGTATAGTATACTTATAGTAATATATATCCAGATAAGGAGCACAAAAAGGTTAATAGCGTGATATTCAAGAACAGTTCTTTTAAAAATCAAGAAAAAAATTCTTTTCCATTTTTCAAACTTTGGAAATTAAAATGATATTTAGGAAATTTGTCCTGTTTTTATTTCATTATTTTTTAATAAACAAGTTCAAGATTTGAATATAAGCCCGTAATTCAAAACTAAATAAAAACGCTATACTGCTTATACAGCAACAAAAACTCAATTCTCAAATCTTTACATTTCTTAAAATAGTATTAAATTTGGATCATTCTCTTATTTGCTGCGGTCTATATCGCTCTGCATATCCTTTTTGTCGTTTCAATTGCTATTTTTAATAAGGAAAAGTTCTTTTTTATAAACAATTATTGGAAAGATTAGTTTTCCCTTAAATAACATTTATATAATGATCAGATACGAAATTCAAAATTTTCTCCGAAGTTTTTCAGGTTTAAATTTAATTTGACTTTTTCAATATATGCTAACTTTTATTTGAGACATTCAATTTGTTGCAAATTTCACTGTATCATGATTATCACACATTTTCCATGTTGGGACGCTTTGGTGACATAACGAGGTGCATAGCAAGAATGCTCTGTCTATAATCTGTCAACTATTATCGTTGTGTTCTTTCATTGAGAGTGCTTCATTTAGACCTGTTTGTGTTGATTCTCATATCATCTTCTTTTTTTTAAAAAACTAACATTTACTTGTGGTGAATTTCTTACAAATTATCGCTTAGAACACTGCTCTCTTGAACCTAGCTGACATCATATTAGTTTTGCCATAACTGTTATTAGGTCAGGGAAGAAAAGGCCTGTGCATATAAAATTGAAAAGTTTCAATTCGTAATTCAGTCTTTTACTTTATCTCAATGGCAAGAAACAATCTATAAAACATCTTGGGGAAAGCCATACCTCTACTTTTCCACATTAGAGAGAAAAAACCAAAAACCCAGGGCTTCAAGAAAAACTTTTCCATTCATAGCTTCTGCGCCTTGCCATCTCAGGTAAGACACCACAATTTCATTTTTACTTCCCCCCCCTCCAACTCGTATGGCTAATTAAAGTTCAAAAGGATTTCAACGAACAATTTCAAACGCATAACGGCAACTAGTGAACTAATGAGAATAATCTCGAGTGACGCATTATGAATAGCAAGTAAACATTTTAGAAACTATACCTATGACGTATTGCCTTTATAGATAAGTAACGCTTCGAACTTAACCAATTTTAGACCACATGACACTGTATTTTTAGCTTATAAGTAATATTACCTTGATATAAATTTGAACTCGCCGACAAAGGATAATCAAATGTATTACGATCCTGCTGGCACCTAGATAATACAGTATTCATCATCCGAGTACTGAAATACAACTATTCGCTTTAATACAATGCCTAAAGTGAAAACTACCTGAAAACACTCAACTAAACAAAGGTATAATGGAAATGTGCTAAGATAACCTTATATGCTTGGAGAGGACGCAGCTACAGAATAATAAACAATACACTATCGAAATTTAAAAAATAGAATAATGAGCACAATTAAAAAATATTAATTAAACTTTACAACAGACTTCAAGTTTTAAAAAAATTGATTCTTGGCGCATCATATACCAATATTTACAGAGTTTAAGAAGATTTTAATCTTAAGCACGATCGGATCCTATAGAAAAGATTACGTCCTTTATGATAACAATTTCGAAGCTGAAGAAGGTCGAGGACAGATGAGTATAAAATAAAAAATGATGAACACTACCGATAAATATTGGAGGAATGATTATCAAAGAGGTAAGCTAGCAACGGATCAATGGAACCCGACAATTTGAGGAAAAAAAAATCTGGCTTATTTGAGAGCTTCTCTAACGAAATCAAAACAAACATAACCTAACCAACTTAACTAAAGATAACCTAACTAAACCTACGACATGAAACCTAACACATAACCTAAACCAACCTCACCCTAACCTAACACTAACCTAAACCTACAAACCCTAAACCACCCTAACCAACCTTAACCAACCTAAACCTAACTCAACCTAACCTTAACCTAACTATCCTAACCTAATCTAACCTAATAACCTAACCTTAACCTACCTAACCTAAAAAAAACATAAAACCATAAAAAAATAACCTTAAACCTAACACAAACCTAACTATATAACCACTAACCTAATCCTAACGAAAATTGAGAGAGGCCTGTAACGGGAGAATATAATTAGATATCGTAGATACAGACCATTGACCTAATGATTCGACCGATTATCTCACTCATCAGACCATTTGGAGCTAGTCCCCTCACAGGAGCATTAAATCGCAATAAATCAAATATAAAAAGATATTAGGTATTGGCATTTTTGTGAGGATATATATTAATAAATAATTTAATCTGAAAAAAAAGAGGTTCAGTCACCTTTATTTAATGGTAAATATAATTTTAAATTCAATTAAGATCGAAGAAGATGACTACTTTTACCTATGAGCTACTTCATTAGTATACTAATATAATCTAATATTATATAATATAAATAGTATAAAATATATAAATATAATAATATATATACAGATATATTAATATATATTATATATATAATATAATATACTAATATATATAGTATAATATACTATAATATATATTTAATATATATATATTAAATATATATCTATATATAGTATATAATAGTATATATATATAATATAATATATTATATAAAAGTAATATAATATAATATATATAAAATATATAATATAGTATATTATAATATATTATTATATAATATATAATACGATAAATAATACTAAGGAATATCCGTTCACTACAGCAGTCGGCTCATATATCATATATATATACCTAATATATATATATATATATATAAATAACAATATATATATATATATAATACTATGATATTATATATATATATTATTATATACTATATATATATATATATGAAAATTTAAAACGTTGATCGTTCGGATGCAGCACATAATTAATATCCACACAAACATATATCTTACTCAGTTGTATCCTATTTTAAGGAAGATTGAAAGCTTAGTGTAAGTAAGAAAGGTATTTCGATTTGATAAATTTTAGTCCTGTAATTGGTGACATTTTTTCCCAATATTTTATTGCTTTGCCATTCGCTCTATGCTTTTGTATATTATTGATTCTCTTTCTTATACCTATTCATGCTTTTACCTCTATAACAATTTCTATAATTCCTTCTGTAACTATTTGTTTTTTCTTCAATAACTACTCTACAACTATTCTATAATTACTTCTATAACTCTTTGATTTTCTTCTAAAACTACTACTTTAACTATTTTCTTTTTGTTCTATAACTATTCTGTAACTATTTATATATCTTTTTCTTTTTCTACTATAACTATTTTATAACTATTTGCTTTTTGCAGGTTTGTTTTTGTTTTCCATTATGTTTTTATTTATTTTTTGACTGACTGAAATTTTGGGGCTAAATTTAAATTTATATATATTATATATATATATATATATATTATTATATATATATATTATATATTTATAGTTATATATATATATATATATATATATATATAATATATTTATATTATATATATATATATATATATATATATAATATAAATTAAGTTCACTCTAGTAGTCACTTTCGAGATCACATTTTACACCTTGAATAGACCTATATTTCTTCTCCCTCTTTAAATATAAAATTAAATCTTTTTGAATTATTTTGAATCTTTCAGAGTATTTCTTTTCCATATTATAATGTTATGCGAGTAGAAAAAGGAATATTATGAATTAATTAGATGCTGTTGAAATAATATGCGGTATATTTAAAATACGAGGTATACCTAGTACCAGATTCACAGCGGAATTAAGTAAAAAATATACTGAATCTAATTTGTTTCGGAACTCGTAATGATCAGTTAAGGCTGCTCCACACATGCCGAGTTCGTCGAACTCTTTGCCAAACACCCCATGTGTGTGTATGGGTTAATTTTGGCAAAGCTTTGCTCATTTGCTTGGTTTGCCAAATACGCAAATCTTTTCCACAAGCGATGGGGGGAAAAGTATTTTGTTTATTTTGGCAAACGCCAAGCAAATGAGTAAAGCTTTGCCAAAAATGAAGCCCATGACACAAATAGGGGTTAGAATGTGTGTAGACGAACATTCGCTTATGAGGAAAAAACAATGCAAAACGCAAAGATTCAAGGGTTTGACAAACTCCTCATTTGTGGAGCCTTCTTTAATTCATGTTCCAAACGTTAAAAAACATTTGAAAGTGTGAGTTGGCAAATAAAAACCACGTTTTCAAATGTTTGATGGATAAATTTCACAGTTTAAAGTGTTTCATAAAGCTTTGGTTATTCTCTAACTTAAAAAAAAACTCGTTTTTTTTAATTTTACTTATTTGGATATTTCTTTTTATGATATACTTTAAAAATACCAAGATTCTGATAATTTTTTAAACAATTTCCCAATATCCCAAGGTTGAAGCTAAATTCCGAAAATCTTAGAAAAAATCCCAAGGGTTGAGACCTCTGCGAGCCCTTCGCAGCCAAAATCCACCCCAATAGACCCCAATTGTGGAATTTCTTTAATGTCAGGATTCATCCCTTGAGCCAAGCCCACAACCATACCTTCTCACCAAACCAAACCATATATTATTTTTATTACCATTCTTCCAGCTTGTGCTAATTTCACATTCCTTACCTTCAGACATTCTTTTACTGAATCCAATTCACTTTTCCTTAGGTTTTCCAGCAGGTCATTTACCATCTCACTCAACAATATACAACCACCTAACCAATTTATTACCATCAACCCTTTCTAATTGACCAAACCATTTTCATACACTCTTATCTACTCTCTCATTTATTCATTCATCTGAACAAATTGCATCTTAAATCTATTCCACTTATTCCACGTTATTGTTTCCCTACTATGCATTAGTATCAGTAACAACATACCCTCATTCAGAACCCTAGCTCACTCAAGAGAAAAGACAGCTCCTTTGCATTCACTTAATATTTAATTGTACCACCCATCTTCCTCCCACTTACAACTTTAATACTGCATACACTCTGCTTCATATATTACCTTTTCATCCAGCATACAGCCTAAATATATTAACTCCTATACTTGTTCCAGTTGCCTACCATCCAGTATAATTTCACATTACGGACTCTCCTTATCTACCACCATCACCTTACTCTTATCAACATTTACTTTCAAATCCCTCCATTTACACACCTTACAAAAACCATCTAACAACCCTCTCAAACTTTCTTCAGATTCACCACGCAAAACCAAATAATCTGAGCACAAAAAGTAAGGCATCCTCCACTCTCTTCCATTCTCCATCAGTCTAAAGCCCCCCCTTCCCTGCCATCCAAACTTTAAATTCTTTCAAGAACCATCCACAATCATTTTAAATTATTAAATAGCCATGAAGAAATAACAAATCCCAGCCTGGCTCCATTATTAATGTTAAACCATTCATTCTGCATTTCATTTATTATTTGCATACTTCACTTATCAACATTAACATCTAATCATTAAATATCTGTTCACAGAGCTATCCCGATTTAATCCTGTCGACGCTGTTGCAAATCCATAAAAGCTAAATAAAAACTTTAGCCTTTTCTTCTGTGCTAATTTTCGACTCATTTGATTTAATGTAAAAATTAATTTACACATCCGCTACCACTTATTAAAATGCAAATAATAAAAAATCCTCAAAAAATCTAATGTTTAATCTCATATTTAGATGTAATCTCAAAACATTTTGTGATTGAACTTGATGAGAACTAAAGTTTTAAAATAAATATTAAATATATATATATATATATTATATTATAATATATACTATATATATATATATCATAATATATATATATTATATATATTATATATATAGATATATATAAATATATTATATATATATATATATCTATCTATACTATATATAATATCTCTAAAGTAGGTCCTGGTCTTATATGTTTTTCGAAGCTTTACCAAATATATAGTATATATAATATATATATATATATTATATATATATATAATATATTATAATATGATATATATATATATATTATATATACTATATAATAATATATATATATATCATATATATACTCTATTAATATATATATATGGTAAAGGTGTCTACTTTGATTAAAGAGATTTACAGAATTTCTGAGGACTCGCTTCTTAATTTCGGTGCAAGCAATTTAAATTATAAATTTTAAGGAAAAGGTCCTGTCATAGTATATGGTTTTTTCGAAGTTTTACCCACAAATAATATATAATATGTATATATATAATATATACTATATTCTTTAATATATAGTATATATAGTATATATAATATAGGTATATATATATATATATATGATAATATATATATATGTAGTAAAATGGTTAATTTTGCGCGACACATCTTAGGAATAAAAAATTGCTGGTTGCAGTTTGCTATAAATTGTTTGTTTGTTAGGTGACTTTTTTCCAATAATTATCAAAAATTTTGAAATCTTTAATTAGTTGATATTTAAGCTTTTGGTTAAGATGTAATCATTAGGAATTATTTTTTCTCATATTTAAAAAAATAATATTTTTAATTGTTTTTTTTATATATTTTCTTACTGTTGTATTCTATTTGAATTTAGGTTATATATTATTAAATAAATAATTTGGACTTACTTTTTTTAATATTTTTTTATAGCGATGTTTGAGCTCTTTTACTTGAAACAAAATAGCGCCGCATATTTAAAAAACGGAGGCCTAAAATCTGTCTTTCTTTAATTCTCTATTATCCAGGTAGAAAACGTGTTTATTTATTCTGTTAAATAAAGTTACACTGCCTTTGCATTATTTTTAAATTCTTGTAATTTTCATTTGATATTTTAATTTATTAGATACATAAATTAATTTAAAAAAACAGCACACCTGATAACATCTTTATTTAGCGACGAAAATAATTAAGATAACTAACCCACGTCCACAATTCGAATAAATTCATTACAATATTAATAAAAAAAAAAAAAGCATCAAGCATAATTAAGTAGCTTCACACCCCAAGTAATTTTAGTCAATTAATGCGTCTTCGATTTTGCACTTTTGCTAACGAAATGCTAAAATTTTTTTGTTCGTT
This sequence comes from Trachelipus rathkii, assembly GCA_015478945.1. NCBI lineage: Eukaryota > Metazoa > Arthropoda > Malacostraca > Isopoda > Trachelipodidae > Trachelipus > Trachelipus rathkii. The sequence goes on along the minus strand of JABUQX010046281.1, from coordinate 1,304 downwards.
TTCGCATATAAAGCTTATTACAAAAACGTAAAAAAAAAAATGTTTGATCAAACGTAAGGAACTTTTTTTAATTCTGTGTATGGTTGCTTATTTTATCGAATTTTATTTCTATATTTACACGAAGTAGTGGACAATTTTTTTTTTACGTTTGGTGAAGCCTTTTTTTTGACGATTTTTGCGGCTAGGGTTGCACGAAAACGAAACAAAAATTTTTAGCATTTTCGTTAGCAAAAGTGCAAAATCGAAGACGCCTTAATTATACGGTATTTTAAACTTTTTTAGATATATAATAATATATAAATAGATATATTAGTATATTAGTATATATATATATGTATATATAATTATATATATATATATATATACTATTATATATATATATATACTATATAATTTTATATAATATATATATATATATATATATAGTTATATTATATATATATTCTTTACTTTACTTGCCTTTAATATAGTTTTCCTTCTTTCTAAAAAATAGCAAAATTTTAAATTTTATAGCCCATCCTTAGCAACAGTCAAACTTTTTTTCAAGAAGTGTCGCGTAAAAGTAACCTTTACATATTATGATATATATATATATATATAATATATCTCATATATATATTATATATATATTAATTAATATATGATATATATATATATATATATATAGTTATAGGACCTTTAGGTAAACCATGGTCCTCAAATAAGTTTAGTATATGGGGAATGGTTTTGGTAATGATTTTTACTTTAGGTAAAAGAAAAAATTAAAAATTTGATTTGCTTTAAAAAGAACTTACTTTTTGTATTTTTTGAGCTTCAAATTTGATTTTTTTTCAAATTCATTTTATTTAATCTTTTTTAAAGTTTTTTTATTTCGACCGTAAATATTTATATTTGTGTCCCCAAAAGTGTTATCTTTATATATTATAAAGTATATAATTATATATATATAGTATAATATATATATATATATATATATATATATATATATATATATATATATATGATATTATGTCATTATATTATATATATATATATATATATATATATATAGTATATATCATCTATATATATATATATATATATATATATTATATTATATATATATATTATATAAATATAATATATTATAGATATATATATATTATATATATATACTTATATATATAGATACTATATATATATATATATATATATATATATATATATAGTATATTAGTATACATATATATGTATTATATATATATATATATATATATTAATATATATATATATATATATATATATATATATATATACTTATTATA
>JABUQX010046280.1:7500-17500 GCA_015478945.1 Trachelipus rathkii | reverse complement strand
TCTAATAACAAATAATACTAGATGATCCTATGACAACCATATATGTACAAGATATATGATCTATAACAGCGTAATAATTATAGGCCATTTTCATTATAGCTCTCTAACTGTCTTTCTTTACACCAATCTTTCTCAATACTTTTTCAGCTTAGTCTATCCTGACCTACACAGATTAAGCATACCATCTTAACACAAATAAATTATTAATTACAGATCCATCCTCCTCTCTCTCTCTCTCTCTCTCTCTATCTCTCTTCTCTCTCCTCTCTCTTCTCTTCTCCTCTCTTCTCTCTCTCTCTCTTCTCTTCTCTCTCTCTCTCTCTCTCTCTCTCTCTTCTCTCTTCTCTCTCTCTCACACTGTCTAACGTGAAACAACTAAATTTTTTTAACTTCTCTAACATATTATTTCTTTCTAAACACATCTAAACTATCGCTACCTATTGTTGTTCGCATGACTGACTTTCTTACTGCACACATGACGGTTTCGACTTTAACTTAGTCAGGCTTTCATTCTGTAAGTATTAGCCTTCGTCGTATGCCTTGTGATGCATTTATATTTTCCATTTAATATTCAAATCTCATTTTCTTTTGAAGTACGTAAACTATTATATTCTTTTACATGATGAAACTGACTTAGTCTGCATCATATATGCAACGCATTCACCACACCCCTACCCCCTCCCCTCTCATTCTCGATCAATTGATCTATTGCTTCAAGTCAGGGGGCACCTTACCCAAAAACAAAAGGAGTGTAAGCGAGCAAGGCCTCACCCTTTGGTTGAGGCCTTAGCTACCCGCTTACGCTCCTTTCGGGTAGGGTGCCCCCTAACTTGAAGCAATAGATCAACTGATCGGGAATGGGAGAGGAAGGGGTAAGGGTGAGGTGAATGCGTTGTATTATGATGTGAGACTAATTAGGTTAGGTTTTGCGTGTAATGTTAGGCTAGTTACCGTTAATAGATTAATAATAATAATAATAATAATAATAATAATAATAATAATAATAATAATAATAATAATAATAATAATAATAATAATAATAATAATAATAATAATAATAATAATAATAATAATATTAATAATAATAATAATAATAATATTTTTATTACGGATTTTGTTTGATTATATAAAGTAATGTTAGATATTGTTATGTTAACAGCTGATGGTAAGTTAAAACTTTGTTATGTTAGTATTTATTCGTAGTTCAGTATGTTAGTTAGGTTATGATGTGGTATATTTTTCGTTGGTTATGCTAAATATTACTATGTTAATGTTAAATTAATGTTGATACGTTATAGATATGATAGGGAAGCAGGTCTAGGTTAAATTTTGTTGGGTAATGTTAGCTTATTTACCATTGATATGTAGGGAACTATGTTAATGCTAGCAGTTTATTCGTTCTTAAGGTATGGTTTATTTGTTATGATACATTATCTTCTTAACTCGGTAATGTTATGCTAGAGTATTGGTAATAAAAACTTTATTTATGTTTTAATTCGGTTTTAAAATTTGATAATGATGAGAATAATGATTTTAAAGTCACTTTGTAAATATACGTTTAAGTCAACCCTTGTTTGCATGTTTGCTAAATGTTGATGTTAAAACTTTGTAATCAATGTTGTATGTGCAACTTCCGAATGCAACTACCGCCTGTCAGTTAAACATTTGAAATGTCCACAATTGTTTATTGGTGCTCTGTAAATCAATGTGTACGTTAATAATAATAATAATAATAATAATAATAATAATAATAATAATAATAATAATAATATAATATAATAATAATAATAATAATAATAATAATAATAATAATAATATTTATATAATATAATTAATAATAATAATATAATAATAATAATAATAATAATAATAATAATATATAAATATAATAATAATATATTTGATTGCGATATTTATTAATAGTATTTTTTTTTATCACAGATTTTGTTTGGCAATGTAAAGTATTGTTAGAGATTGCCATGCTAACAGCTGCTGATAAGTTAAAAACTTTGTTATGTCAGAATTTATTCGTAACACAGTATAATAGATAGGCTAGGTTATGATAAATTTTTGTTAGGTTTTGTTAAATATTATCAAGCTAATGTTAAAATAACATTTGTATGATATAGATATGATAGGCAAGTAAGGATAGGATAAGTTTTCTATGGTAATTTTAAGCTTACTTACGTTGAATAGCATAGAACTTTGTTGATGTTAGCAATTTATGCATGCGTAAGGCATTTTAGGTTTGTTTTAATACATTATGTTCTTAGTTCAGGTAATGGTACGTTAGCTTAATTAATAATAAAAGAATAAAAGATTTAGTGAAAACAAAATGTTTTAAATAAATTTTGTTATGTTCATACAAAAAAATCATATTTTTATGTTATGTTATAAAATAATGAAGCTTAAACATGACTTTTGTCACTTAGTCAATGAATCAAAGATGGTAGGGAGAGGTAGGGTGGAAATGGAGTTTGATTTACTGATTAATTGATATTTTTACGTTATTAAACAAAAAGAATTAAAGATTTTGTAGAAACAAAATGTTTTTTATAAATTTTATGATATGCTAAAAAAAACTTATTTTTATGTTATGTTTATACAAAGAACTTATTTTTAATCTTTTTTACACAAAATCTGTGCTCAAATATGACGTAAAGCAGTAAATCATGGCATGCGAGAGGGATGTGGTGGGGTGTTTGCACTACTGCTTTACTGCTTTAGGATCAATAAAACATATTTTTAATAAAAATTAAAATTAAAAATAAATAGGCTTTAAAATAAATAAAAACTTTAAACAAAATATAAATGTAGAATAATATTTTAAACATAATAAAAACATTAAACAAAATATAAATGTAAAATAAAACGTGAAATAATAAAAACTTAAAAGAAATTATAAACAAAAAATAAAACTTATGAAATAACACGAACTTTTAAAATAAAAGGTCGATGTAAATAAAAATAAAAATTTAAATGAAAATATAACCCGTACAAAAGAAAATATGCTAATGTTATATAAGTTAAACATATAAATGTTTTAACTATCAAAAGAAAGGATATTAAAATATAAATGTTTGGCGACGACATATAGCAAATGGATCACACATGTCTGTCGTTATAGAAATAACAGTCATGTGAACTGTAAGTATGCATTAGGTTTGGTTAGACAATTTATTAAAAATATATAGTTAGAGTAGAAACAGCCATGTGCACAGTATGAGAGTCAGTCATGAAATCAGTAATAGGTAACGATAGTTTAGAGATGTATAGGAAAATAATCTGTTAGAGAAGTTAAAAATAGTTATTTTAGAATAATTATCCAATCTAGTGAAATTTGGCAGTAGCGCATGTAGCGGTAATTTGGTAATATCGCATTATTTCGGTGAGAAGTAATATATATATATATATATATATATTATATATATATATTATATTTCATAAACATATATATATATATTTTCTATGTATAATCATATATATTATTTTAAGTATTATATTATATATATAATATAGTATGTGTGTGTGTGTGTGTGTGTGTGTGTGTGTGTGTGTTTTGTGTGTGTGTGTGTGTGTGTGTGTGTGTGTGTGTGCGTGTGTAAATATGTTTCTAATAATTTTACGCTGATTATACAAAGAATATTTTTTTGTTACCTTATTCAAATAATAAAGCTTATATGACTTTAATCACCTAATCAATGATACGGACGGGAAAAGGGTGTGGCTGATTAGTGTTTGATTATAGATTTATTGATTAATTGACATTTTTAAATGCAAAGAGTAAATATTTAGTAAAAACAAAATGTTTTTAATATTATGTTATGTTCATACAAAGAACCTATTTTGCTCAGTATGCGATATTATTAAACAAAGAAGTTATTTTCAAGCTTAAGCTTATGGAAAATGCGTGTTCAAATATGACTCAAAGCAGTAAAGCAATAACAAATGTGTGGATGGGAGGGGGTTCGGTTGGTGTGGTTGTCCTACTGCTTTACTGCTTTAAGGTCAAGAAAGTACATATTTTTAATGAAAAGAATAAATATTTTAGTTAAAACATGTTTTATAAATAAATAATAATAAAAATGTAAGCTAAAAGTTTTAAAATAAATAAAAGTTTTAAACAAAAAATAAATGTAAAATAAAACACAAAATTAAAAAAAAAAAAACTTAAGCAACAAGATAAAACATAAAATAAATAAAATCTTTAAAGAAAATAGAAATGTTTCATCATGTAAAAGAAATGTAATAGTTTAAGTACGCCAAAAGCAAATGAAATATGAATATTAACTGTGAGAGACGAAGACGAGTTCTTTATAGAAATAAAAGCCGGCATATGTTAGAGTCGAAACAGTCATGTGCAAAGTAAGAGGATCAATCATGCGAACAGCAATAGGTGACGATAATTTAGATGTGTTTAGGAAAAAAAATCTGTTTGAGAAGTTAAGAAAGTTTGGTTGTTCCAGGTTAGACAGCGTGTCGAGAGAGAGAGAGAGAGAGAGAGAGAGAGAGAGAGAGAGAGAGAGAGAGAGAGAGAGAGAGAGAGAGAGAGAGAGAGTCTGTAATTAATAAGTTATAAGTGCTAAGATGATATGTTTAGTCTGTGTAGGTCAGAATAGACTAAGCAAATAATATATTAAGAAAGATTGGTGTAAAGCGGATATATAATTATTAAGCTATTAAGATCCACATATTTTGTACAATATATGGTTGACATAGTTATCATCTATGTAATTATTTGTTATTAGATGAATTCCTCATCGCAACTTCATTTTTAGGGTAAAACTCTTTTTTGACTTCGGTCCCAATCTTATATGTGGGCTTGATCATTTCTGACTCCTTAGGAATCATCCATTCTATAGTTTTTATTTGTTAAGCATTCTATTTTTTCTCCTTTTTTCTAATTTATTTTCTGAATCCCCATACAGGTTGTATTCAGGTTCCCCTAAGGAAATTGAAACTATCAAACTCGAGCTATACGGGTTCGTAAACATATTGAAAGACATCTCATTTGTCCTATTATATGCTTATTTCAAGATTCTACTCTGACTCCGGCTCCTGCTCCGGCTCATTGCTCACCATCATGACCCTTCTTAGTCTCCAACTTCTGTTTATTCCTTACTCCTTCCTACATCTTCCTCTGCTATGCACTCCATATGGTTTGATGTAACATACATTACTCAAGCCAAAAGCAAGTTTAATTCAGGCACCGCGCTACTCTATCTCAGCTCCCACTCCGGTTCCATTCTGAATACGCTCCCGAGTCTGGCCGACTCCATCTCGGACTCCGGGTCTTTTCTTGTTATGAGCTTTGTGCTTTTTTCTTCATTTTCCTTCTGGGACCCCCCCCCCGGGGGATCTCAGGCTCCCCTTAGGAACTTGAAACCCTCAAATATTGGTTTTATTTTTCCGAAAATATATAAAATGACACCACTTATGTAATTTAATTAAAATGATTCACACGCTCTGTCGTCTCATTGTTTCTCTTGATGAGCGACCTGTCATCGGTTCGTGTTCCGCTCACCTGCGTCTGAAATGCGGCGCATGTTCCGTCACGACGAATTATTCTGAAATGTTATATTTATTCGCCCTAAAATTTTTGCTTGTATCTATATCGTCAATTGTAAATTTCTTCTTGGAATCCCCCATAGACCATCTTAGAGGGTAATACATGATATATATGTATATAGTATATTGTATATGCTTAATCATATTACATTATTTATTTCAATTGTTTTGCACGTAATACGTACAAATTCATTTCATTTAGGGGGTAACATCCCTTGGCATTGAAAGGGTAAGGTTTGAAACTCGTCTCGGCCGTAACAATACAAGCCATTAGAAAGGGTTCCAAGTTTGATGGGATTAACGGTCGTAAGTATACAGCCCCTAAAGAGGATGGACGCCTTTTAATATATATATATATATATATAATTATATAATATATATATATATATATATATATATATATATATATATATAATATATATATTATATATATTATATATTATATATATATATATATATTATATATATATATATATATATATATATATATATATATTATGTACAAAAATATAATAAAAATCAATCTATTACCATGCCGAATTATTTAAACTAAATAATATATTTGATATAGGGCGAAAAAGGAGCAAGATTATAGTTTGGACAAGGCGTAAAGGGTCTGAAATCAAAACAAAATTCTTTTTACAATGCTAGATAGTTCTGAAGTTAAAGTAACCTCCGAGCCAACCGAAAGTCCTGGTTCAATTCTAATCAGGGAATTTTGACTCGGTGTATTTTGCGTAAATGTTTCGTGCGTCTTATTTAGTGCGAAAAACTAATAAAATCATATGTTAGGAGACATTAGATAAAATAAATAAAAATATATATATATATATGATTATATATATATATAATTATATATATATATTATATATATATATATTTATATAGTATATATATATATATAGTATAAATTCTATATATATATATATATATATATATATATATATAGTATATAATATAATATATATATATATATATATATATATATATATTTAATAATATATATATATATATATATATATATATTAATATTGATATATATAATAATATATATATATTATATATATATATATATATATATATAGGTAGATCCCGAAAGAGGCCAGGCAGTAATCAAAACAATTTCAATGAAGAAGAAAATAAATTCATTTTATTGCATCAGGAAACATTTTTACCCCGGAAATTAAAAAAAATAAAAAAATAACGCTTTTAAAAAATTAATTGTTAAAAATGTTGAAAATATTACAGTTTTTTCAACTTTTTTGACAATTCGAAGATGCCGCTTACTCCGAGTGAGCACGCAGAGGTTGCCAAATGTTGAATTTTTTTTTTTAAAAAAACTAACCAATACCCACGGGTAAACAAGAACGGTGGATAGAGTCGGGGTTTCTCGGCCTGGGGGACGACGGGGGGAACTTTGTCCCCCCTCTGTCCCACCGTCTGCTCGAACCCCCTAAAAGGATATAAAAAGAAAATATAAATTTTCTCCAAAAAACGGTATTTGGGCAACTTTTGCTCGGAAGACTACTGTCAGGTTTTCAAGGTCACTCAGAGCCTCAACTATGAATTTAAAGCTAATAATATTAGAAGTTATTAATAAATATTAGAATAAAATAAATTTTTTTTTTTAAGTTTCCTCGATGAAATTACTTCCTGAAATCAAAAATGTTATTTATTTTCCTGTAGATGTTATAGTTTTCTAGTTACATGCCTGAACTCTTCGGGATGCTGGCCATATATATATATATATATCTTTATTAAATATATATATATATATTAGATCCATTATATATATATATATATATAATAATTAATATTATATATATATATATATATAATATATATATATATATTATATATTATATATATATATTATATATAATATATAATATATATATATATAATTATTAATATATTATATATATTATAGACTATTTATAAGTGGTTGAACTCAGGAAGCGAAAATCAATAATTAATGTATCTTTATTTTAATAATTTTAGGGTAAATAAATTAACTAACTAAACCTAACCTAATCTAACCTAACCTAATACTTAACCTAACTTAACCTAACCTAACATAACAAACTAACAACCTAAATTAACCTAACTAATTTTAACGGAGTCAACCACTTATAAATGTCATAAATATATATATATATATATTAATATATATAATATATATATATATATTAATATATATAATATATATATATTTTTATATATATATATAATATATATAAATATATATATATATTATAATATAGTGTGTGTTGTGTGTGTGTGATAAAAAATGAAAATCAGTTAACAAAAATAAACTCTACATGGCTGTAGGAACTCATGTAGGTAAAAAAATTCACGTGAACATGTTTATTGCATGTGCAAATTCATCCGTATAATTCTTCCCCACCTACTTACAGGGTTGGCCTGAAAAAAAATCAACTGATTTTTTCTCTTAAAAATATATGATTATTATTCTATAAAAAATCATGAAGTGTTTTTGTTTTTTTTAATTACTATAATCCTAATTAATCCTCATTGTCATCATAATCTAAGATTATATTATCACCTAATTAATGATAAGTATAAGTTTTCATCTAATAATAGGTACATTCATCTATAACATTTTCAAAATAGGGGTTGCGACGCCCCGGATACGGTGCATGCGTGGTGCGCTCATTTTGGTGCGGTGCGGTGCCTTACACAATTCCAGTGACCCGGTGCGGTGGGATATTAAAACTATAGAGGTGTGATGCGGAGCACGGTGTGCAATTGGAACATAAAGGTGTGGTGAGGTGCGACAAAAAAGACTTTTAGTGCGGTGCGGTGCGGTGCGGTGCGGTGCGGGGCGGGGCGGGGCGGTGTGGTGTGGTGCGGTGCGGTGCGATGCGCAAAATTCCTAAGCTTGGTCAATCCTAGTTTCAAATAACTTTTAATAAGGGAGAAAAATAAAATTAGAGTGGTACTTCTGATAGGCTAGTTAAATGTTTTCATTTGTCTTCTAAGCTCTCATTTCATAATAATTAACTCCATAAACTCGAAAATATTTTTAGCCGCTACCGTGGTTCAAACGGTAGAGCGACGGAGTCGCAGCGCAAGGTCGCAGGTTCGGATCCTAGGTAGAAATTACCTAGAAAGTTTCCCTCCTTGAATAGGGCTATGCCCGTGAGGTGTGAACTTTTATATATATAAAAATAAATTAAAAATAAAAAAAAAACTCGAAATATATTTTTAGTAATCTACAGTCTACAATAAAGAAATAAAAGCTATAGAAAAACAAATAACAAATAACTACGCCATTTTGGCATTAATTTGCTTCATGTTGAAATTAATTACAGATAACATTTATTTCCCTAGTTTAGACTATAGGTTCTTCACCTGGGCGATAGGTTTCCTGAGGGACGCTGGGCTTAATTAATAGGCAGTAAGCTCTAGGGGCGCTGAGGAGGTGGCTGTGAGCTAGCATAAAAAAAGGAAATTATTACCGTTAATAGTAATTCTATTATACATGACAGTGCTGTTAATATTTACAAATGCAAAGCAAGTATCCTAAACTTTGGCAGGAAATGAAATTACTCTTACTTGCTTTTCCTTCTTCATACTTAGTGGAGAAAGGATTCAGTGCAGTGTTGCAAATTCTTACTAAGCAACAAAACAAATTGGTTATTAGTCAAAGAGGAGAGTTGCGACTTCGCTTGACTAACATTGAACCTTATATAGAAAATCTCGCAAGATCTCATCAAGCACAAGGAAGTCATTAAGTCACAAATAAGGTATAAATTAGCAATTTTAGTCTATTCATATTTATCTACGCAATTTTTAAATCTAACACTATGCATTTTTTAGTGAAGCTATTTTATTATCAATGTTTGATAAAATTTAGTCACATTTCCTGCTTCTCCCAAATAAAAGGGGGGGACATAGCATAAATACAATTAAAGTTATAGTACTTCAATCTAATGTTATAGTATTAGATCTATTTTGAGTGTGTGCATGGTACGTGAGTGTACTTTTTTTTCGTGACAAAATTTCACGCCAAAAAAGTAAAACAGATATAATACGACTTTGAATATAACAAAAGTTTTTTTTTACAATTACAAATACTTTTAGAACTTTCTCTTGGCACGAAATTTTGAAGGAAAATGCCTAATATTGTTTTAAGGCGGCTACACACTTGCGTGAGTCCGCCGAACTTTTGAAGGCCAAAGCCGAACTCCGCATGTGTGGAAGGGTCATTTTGGGCGATCGTTCATGGTTCGGCTTGGTTCGTCATATACACGAATGTTTTCCATCTCTTGTCAGTAAATTGACAGAGATCAAAGGAAGCGAATGTTAAGAAATTACCTCCATCCACACATTCGTACAAGTTTGGGTTTTATTTTGTGTTATCTTGTTAAGGATTTCTAAAATCTTATATATATGAAAAATATTATAT
>JABUQX010046280.1:0-5000 GCA_015478945.1 Trachelipus rathkii | reverse complement strand
TATATATATATATAGTTTATAAGGTCGTAGAAATCCAATATGAGGTTTGTAAGTTCGTAAATGGTGTCAGGAACCCCCCTTTGAGGGGGATCCCAGAAGAAATGCACGGAATGCAAAACAGAAGAAGGAGAAGGAGGAAGGATGAAGGAGGAAGGATGAAGGAGACTGAGAAAGAGACATAGGTTGTTCCGAGCACCGCGCGCGCGCGCTCGGTGTCCGTGTCCGGTCGCGTGATGTGCTGAGACGTCGGTGCTGAGTTTAGTAACTTAGCTTAGCCTCAGACTACATGTCTATTTTCATCTTCTCGTTTTCTTTTTATAAACGTCAACTAAAATATATAGTTTGTCCTATTTTATTTTATAAGTTTCATTTTACATTTACTCTTTGTGTTTTTTTTTTTTTTTTTTTTTTTTTTTTTTTTTTTTTTTTTTTTTTTTTTTTTTTTTTTTTTTTTTTTTTTTTTTTTTTTTTTTTTTTTTTATTTTTTTTTTTTTTTTAACTTTTTATTTTTTTTTTTAAAAATTTAAGCTTTGTTTTTTTTTTTCTTTGCACACTACGTACTATTTACTAAAAAAATTAAGCTTGTTCATGTTTGTTTTATCCACCCACCATCCCACACACCTGGATTATTGCATCTATTGATCTATTGATACTATTATAGATCTATCGATTTATTGATTCAAGTCATTATTTTATATATAACATAACACAATAAACTTTTATTTATTTTTGTTTTGTTTTCTTTAAACATTTTGTTTTTACTAAAAAATTATTCTTTTCATGTTTATAACTTAAAAAATTTGCGTTTTTACACTACCCTAAAGCAGTAAATCAGTAAATCAACCACAGTGTACCCTTCCATTCCCCACCCATTCATGAATCTATTGATCACTATGGATCTATATTGGATCATTTTGATCTATGTGATTCATGTCATATTGTGATATAACAACACAAAAAGCTTTTCTTTATATCTTGTTTTTGTACTTCTTTAAACATTTTTGTTTTACTAAAAAAATTATTCTTTTTATGTTTATGACTTAAAAATTTTTTGCCTTTTTACATACCCCTTAAAGCAGCTAAATCAGTAATCAGTTAAGGCAAAACCATCCAACACCCTCCTACTCATCGTGATTCTATTGATCTATTGATCTATTGATTACTGATCTATTGATCTATTGATTCAAGTCATATTTTATTAATTGCTATGTTATTACATACCCTAAACGTTGTTGTTGTTAAATATATAAAACGTTCAAGTTAAATGAAATATACAACACCTTTTTCAAAACATATCTCTAAATATTAATGTTAATATTACATTAACATTGTAATATTGAAAAACAACAAAAATATATCTCATCCTAGCCTAACTGACATACAGCATTCATTAAACAAGGTAACTAAAATTAGAAGTTTCAACTTGCCAGCAGAAGTCAGCATAGCAATCCTCATTTCTTTACTGATACACACCGCCGCACAAAATATTATTATTATTATTGATTTATTATTATTATTATCTATTGTTATTATTATTATATTATTATTATTATTATTATTATATTCATTATTATTATTATTATTATTATTATTATTATTATTATTATTATATATTATCATCACTTCACATAGGATCTCACAACACTAATAACGCGTGCGATCACTTTCCTGCAGGTCCACGACTAGAAATGGTTTGATAAATTGTTCCTCTACCTATGCATTACGTAATCTGTTACGTTCAAGGTAAGCCCAATCAGAGAACTGATTTGCCTTTTCCATATGACCTATTCTCCGATACCCGACTATTTAAATTCGAGTGAAAAATGATATTTGATTATATTCATATAAAATACTTGTATATTCTCTATCTTTGACATATGGAAGGGTACAAGATTTCAGTACTTTGTACCCGACACTTTTACACATGAGGAAATGATTGTACGAGTACTAGTCATATTCTCTGTGATTCACAAAATATCTTTAACACAGATGAAGTAAAGAGATTTATTACTTTTGTCCTTACTTAACATATATTTTTTTTTATCTTAAACAGTAGTTTTTATTATTATTATTATTCATTCATAATTATTATAATATTATTATTACTTATTATTATATTATTATGTATTATATTATATATTTTTAATATATTATTATGTTAGATTAATAATTCTATTTTTATTATTCATTATCATATATCCTAATTGTTCTTTAGGATTATCATTGATCATTTATAAATGAGTATAACGATTTATTTATATGATATAAATTTCTATATATTTAGTTATTTATTATTATTTATATTATTAATACTCCCATATATTTATTATCATTTGTAGTATTGTTTTTATGTGAAAAATCCACATGTTTCTAGCATGATAAATATGAAATTATCTTCCTAAATTTATCTAACCTTAATATTTTTACTTTATTTATTTTTTTTATTTAAATTTTCACCATTACATATACATTAGGATCATACTCTCTATAAAAGTACAGACTTTGTCCTATAAATATATTTGCTACTATTTGAAATATTTATGTGTAAATCATTAATAATTGAAAGATTATTTAATCTCGGACATAAATCTCTTTCAGCACTCTTGCTCGACAAACAAAACTAATCAGCTAGTACATTACCACTATGCAAAATCACAACATCTACACTATCTTCAAAACCTATCTATCATAAAGATAAGTATAGTATGACCTTGAGTAAATACATTAGCACCTGCAATACATTCGTGACAACTTACGTGATTGCACACTGAAACTGCTATTTCTTCTATGTATTCCAAGCAAATGTGTAACATTTTTCTAATATCTGTTGCGAAGTCATATTATTGTAATATACATGTTTTAATATTATAATTTCATTTTGCTTTGAAAGTTTAATTTCACGTATTTCTATTATTCCTGTATATTTTATATTTTGTTAATAGTTAGTTATTTATTTATTTATTGTAGTTTTATTTAGTGTTTTTTTTCATTTATTTTAAAAAATAAGTTCTGATATTATCGTAAGAAAATAACTTATTATTTTTGCCCTTTCTTTAATAGTCGATGTTATAAACATAAATAGTGAAATAAATTTTAGATTAATACAAAATGTTTTATAACAGAAGAGGCAAAATAAATAAATTTGACTTTTAAGTAGATTATTTCTTATTAGACTAATGACCTTAAAATATAGTCAGTAGATTCAAACCACATCAATACTCCTACCCTCTCCTCTTCCCCTTCCATGATCTATTGAGTTATTGACTATTGATTCAAGTCATTTCGAGTATCCTTTGGAAAAACATAAACATAAAATTAAATAGAAGTTCTTATAACACTGATCAACGAATAGTATGCTAAGTCGTTGAGACCAAAAGTTATTTCCCCATTCAATAAAGCGAACATAATCACTCGCATTTCTTAAAAAAAAAATTTTATACTTTCTAAAATTACTGTTTTTGAGCTAAAATTTTCCACAATATACAAATTAGAAACTTAAACACGATAACACTTTTTACCAAAATGTTCAACATTTAAGACCCCTATTATTTGTCTAAAATTCTTCTAAAATTCGCATATTTTTTAACTGAGTAATCTTATCCAGCATTATGAAAAAAATTAAATGTCTCATCTGAAAATGACAATTTCAACCAAAGCTGAAAGTGCAAAATTTTATATAATAGATTTTAGCGTAGTTCCTTAAAAGTTTGACGTTTATTTTAAATGAAAGTATTTTCAAATATCTTGTTATTACATTATACGCCAAATTATTTCACTTAGTTGCTGAATATCCTAGATTTTAATAAACCAATTATAAACTTACTAAAATTACGCCTATATTCTTTAGAATTTTTACATCCCATTACATATACTTTAGACGTTCTAAAGTACGATCCCTTTTTTCCTATGATCCTTAATCAAAACAGTTTAACCCATTTTTGCTGCCGTTAAATCTTAAAAATATGAGTAGTTCTCCAATGTTAATTAATCGGTATTTATTTCCGCATTTGAAAACAAATTAATGTGTTTTTCTTTAAATAATATGCAATTTCAAATATAGCAAAAAAATGAATTTATATGTAAATAATATTTAGTTGTGTTCTTAAAATATTGAACGTTTAATTTATTTGAAATTTCCAATATACTGTTTTTATTGTTTCTATTATATACTCCAATCACATATGTGCGATTACGCTTTTGTGAAACCATGTCTGATTATTAAAAAATTTTTAAACTGTCCTAAATTACGCTTTATTGACTTAACATTTGTCATCAATAACAAACTCTAATAGAACTCTTAATAAAGTTACTCTCGATATATTCTTCCATAATATTTCACATTTGAAAAATTATTTAGTAGACTATAACATCCATACTAAATATCCGCATGTTTATTAACACGTTTATTATTCGGCATAACATTTGAAATAATAAAATTAGATGTGTTTCTCTGCAACGACAAGTAAAACTGCAATCTTCAAAAGCAATATAAAAAGTGAAATTTATTTTAATAGTCTGTAGCTCGCTCTCTCACGTAATTGACTTTTTTAATTATATTTCAATAATTTTTGAAGTTTTTTATTATACCAAATAAATTCCTCGTTTACGCTTGTGAACAAATTCCACCTGTTTTCCCTCAAAAAAAATTTCTCCCTCTCCTCAGAATTACGCTTATTTGAGGCTTCTAATTTTCACATTATTTACACAATCTGAAGGTTTAAAGCTTCTTAAAAGTACTCGAAATGTTCTTTTATAGACTATTTCAACATTGAAATTATTGATGAAATTTCTGAAAATTGAGTTTTATAACAAGGATATATTTCCTCCGCATTTGTAAGATAAATAATGGTGTTCATTGAAATGCAATTTCAAATAACGCTCAGACCCCAAGTGAATTATCATTTAATATGTTTTTTAAGGTGTACACTTATAAATTTGACTCTTTTAATGAAAATTGTCACCCCATATTTTATTCTAATAGCCCATATATTTCATTAGAT
>JABUQX010046279.1:0-12646 GCA_015478945.1 Trachelipus rathkii | reverse complement strand
CCAACATTAGGACTAAATAAAAGTTTTTACATTGAAAACTTGTCTTTCTTCCTAGAATGCTTTGCATTTTCTAGAGACTGATCATTTCTAACAAATAATAATTATGTTTGGTAGTCATTCCATTAATAATAATTAATTATTATTATTATATTATTATTTTTCATCAATTTATTTTGTCGTAGCTAGTATACAATCTTATTCATCTTATTATATATTATTAATTATTATTATTATTTTATATTGATGATTATTACTTATTAGATTATTATTATTATTATTATTATTATTATTATTATTATTATATTGCTTTCGTCAGTACTTAGTTGTAGAAAGTACTTAGTAGTATAATTTATTATATTGTATTATTATGAAATATTCCGGAATATATTTGCATTGAATATTCTCAAGACTAAATATATGAAATTCCAAGTCTTATTATTTATACTCATCTGTCTCGAGATACACGTGGTTACATAATATATCGGAAATCTCGAAATAACTTCGCAATGAAAATTATAATCTCAAACATCAAAGCGACTTACTTAAAAATAAACTAAGTAAAGTTTCATTATAAAAATTCATGAGGATAAATTATATTAAGATTTAATATACACAAAACCTTTTTCGTCCAAAATCCTATCATAATAAAAACCAGTTCTTTTTATTGGGCTTCGGTCTATATCAAGCAGTAGATACAGAGTCAATAATTATTTGCATTCCATGGTAAATTAATATTACTATAAACTAGTAATTCCTTGGTCCCACGAGAGCCACGGGATCATATATATGAACAATTTATACATTCCACCTATTCATTGTGCTTTCAAACTAATCGAGCGAAAGTGGTAACGCGCCTGAGATTTGTTTGAAACGCAGAATTAAAGAGTGGATTAAGATTAAGTGATCTGGGCTTCATGTTGCCCAGCTTAATCTGAGATTGGGTCACATCCCCACGTACTTAGTCTTATTGCGAAAGGATGGATAGTGCGCTTACCAACTTTGACGCCCATAACAATGGAATTTGTCTGAAGGGGGGGAGGGGCACCATGGCCCATTTATTTGAGAATTTAAACAAGCCAAGCATGAATTTTCTTGACTAAACTAATTTCTGGGGTTGCCAGTTGGCAAACTAGGAGGGTCCTTACCCCCCTGATCCTCCTGGGTTCCCCTAGTTACACCTATGCTAAGCACAGTTGTTATATCCTTTCTGAGCTTTCCACTATACTGTTGTTTGTATGCAAGATTAGAGCAAGCACTTCATAGGAGGGTTTAATTCTCGTTTCATCTTCGTGACAAGTCCAGGCAGTCGAAATATTTAAGGCCATGTTGTAGGTAGAAGAGATCGTTGGAGGTCTGTTTACAGATATTATAAGTTCGTGTATTGAGACTACAATCCAATCATGCCTTAAAATTACTTAAATTCAATGTTTTGAAGGTACAATTAACAGTATACTTATAATATATATATATAATATATATATATAGTATATATATATATATAGATAATATATACTATATATTATTATATATATATATACTATATATATATATATTAATCGAGAAAAGAGAAGTAGAAGTAGGGATGCTCGGTAAGCACGACGTTGGTCATCATTATAGAAACGATCAATCTTCCACAAATTTCAAAATTGCGATCAAAATTTCTTATTTTTTTGCGAACAATTGGTCATATGAACGGATATTACATAATGAAACATTATAAAGGATTATCAAATTTCTAATATACGTGAACGTATCAATTTAAGATTCCTTCTTTCAATCATTATAAAGTCTATCAGCTCTTGCTTCTCCGAAATAGCCGAGAGAAAATGTTTTAAGACAGTATACACTATAATATAAATTACATACGTAAGTAAATGATATAAATTTTATAACAAAACAATATTTAAAAAATAAATTAAAAAGCTAAATTTAAAGAAATTAATAAATTACTAATAAATAAAAGATAATAAATAAAACAAATAACTATAAATCTCTCCTCAGAATAATAAATAAATAAAATAAAAGAAATAATGAAAGAGAAACAAGTAACCAGTACCATCGAATCGAATTTTACAATTAAAGAAAAGACGTTAAAAATAAGCATAACTAAAATATCTCATTGTGGAATATTTTTGGGTGTTAATAACAGAATCTATATATTGATTAGATATATATATGAGTCATACTATATTATATAGCTATATATATATATACTATAATAGTTATATATAACTATATATATAATATATATATTATACATAAATATATAGAGAGAGAGAGAGAGAGAGGAGCAGAGAGGGAAAGCCCGAGTGCGCTAAAATTACTGAGTCGCCGCTGTATATATCTATAACATAATATATAATTTATATATATATATATTATAGATATATTATATATATATATATATAATAATAATATATATATATATATATATATTATATATATATATAGTATATATATATATTTAATTTATAGTATTAATATATAGATGGATAGATAGATAGATAACTATATATATAACTATATATATCTATATATATATATATATAATTATATACGTATATATATATATATATATATATATATAATTATTATATAATATATATATTATATATATAGATAGTAGATAGATAGATAGAATAGAATAGACTAGGTAGCATAGATTATGATAAGAGCCTAGATAAGATAGATAGATAGATACGATAGATAGACCTAGATAGAGGTTAGACGAGAGAAGAGAGCAGCAGAAGAACGAGGAGAAGCCACAGAGAGGACGAGAGAGAGAGAGAGAGAGAGAGAGAGACAGCAGAGACGAGAGAGAGAGAGAGAAGAGAGAGCAGTAGAGACGCGGATGATGAGAGAGAGAAGGTAGGGCCAAACTGATGATAGCCATTGGAATACAATTCGAAATGGCATCAATTAACAAGTTCTTTTTAGCGTTGTTCTGAGACGAAAACTTGAAAAGTTACTTGTTGATTGCGCCATAAAGCGAAACGAAAGGAAATTAGTCAATTTATCAAATTATATTGTTCCCTAAATCTCTCATTATCTTTCTTCTTTTTTTAATATTTTTAATTTCACACGCGCACACACACACACCTACACACACACACATATATAATATAGTACTATTATATATATATATATACTAATATTAGTATAATCTTATTATATATTTTTGCATAAAAATCAAAATTATATATTCGTTTAAATCTTTGGCAAATATTTGTAAGAAATATATATATATATATATATTATATTCTATTATATATATATAGACTATATATATTTATATATATATTATAATAATATATACTATACATATATATTATAGCTATAAGAATATATCATAATATATATATATATAAGATAGTATTATATACTATATATATACTGTTGTGTGTGTGTTGCCATGTGTGTGTCGTGTCGTGTAGTGTGTCCTGTGTGATTGACAGATACATTTAAATTCTGTATGCCATTACAACAAGCTCTATACAATGTTGATGATGTAGAGAGTATTTTTTATTTTTTATTTTCTTTAGGTAGTTTTTTCTTTTTTGCAGATGCAAAGCTTTTTCTATGGTAACCTTAATAGTCCTATTTAGTTTCAGTATAATTGTTATTTTTTCATCTATAGATGATTAATAAATATAGATAATTAGAATAGATATTACGTAACGCTGTAGGGGTATGACATAGTAATCTGCCGAAGGTCTTGCATGTAAGACGTTCATTCCTCATTGAAAGACTGCTCTTAAAATAGCAGACCAATACTCTACTTCAAGGATCCAACTTCTAAATACATTCATCGCTCATTTTTTAGGGGGGAGAAGGGAGGAGGGAGGAGGGGGTGTCAAATTTTATTCTTTTGGTACCGTCTGAAATACAATAATAGAATAAATTTTAATTTCTTCAAGATTATTTATAATATACCAAAAAATGCCTAATATTTTAAGACGGTGTGATCCATGGAAACATATAGTACTCTGGATTTATCTAACAATTCTAATACTACTTTCGTACAACATTTTACTATCGACAAAAACCTTAGTCCACAACGGTCTAGACACGATAGCTGTAGGAAAATAACTTTCTCTTACCACGAAGTGGATATTATAACGAATTATTACCAAATATCTTTTATAGGAATTTGTGCTTATTCAGAGAACCATGCTGTTATTATAAAAACATCTTCAATTTCAATGGTTTCAACTCGGTCTAAAGAACGTTTATTATTCCTCGTGCGATGAAATAAAGAAGTATATTATAAACACTACCTCTTAGAATAAGCATTAACAATTTTCTATTATATATCTATAAATATTATAATATATATGATATATATACAGTATATATATATATATATATATATATAATATATGATATATATATATTTATATATATATATATATATACTATAGATACTATAATACTACTATATTATTATATAATAAGTATATCATAATTATATTATATATATATACTAATATATACTAAAGTGACACAAACGTGATGAGAATGAATTAAATCGCGCACAACAGGGAACCTTTTAAAATGGATGTAGTACGGAATTATATCGATCGAGACAGCAAACGAAGCGAAAGCGAAGAAGCGAAAGAAGAAGAGGTCAAAGAAGCGTTGATTGCCTTGAAGCTCCCTTCGTTAAACACGTTTTTAGAGGAAATACGAACTAAGATATAGGAGACTGGAGCGAGGAGAGATAGACACAGAGACAGAGAAAAGATACTGAGAATATCATCATATATATAGATACTAGCTTAAACTATAATATAACTTATTATATATATATAATATATATATATTATAATATAATTATATATAATATATATATGTAATTATATATATATATATATATTATAATATATATAGATATATATATAGTACTATTAATATATTATATATATATTTATATAATATATATATATATATATTATATATATTAATCAATATTAATCTTGGATTATAATAGATTACTATATTGCTCCTTCATCTATATAATATATAATATATTAAATATATATATATATATATAATATTATATATATATACTACCGTAATATATATTTTATCAGTATAATATACTATATATATAATATTATATATATATATATATATAATATATATATATAGTATATTTATATTTATACTATACTATTATATATATGACTATATACTATATATATATAGTATTATATATTATATTATTTATATTATATAAATATATTAATAATATATATATATTATATATATATATATAATATATATATATTAATTTATATATATATAGTATAGTTATATATATATAATCACTATAAATGTAGTAAAATATATTATTATACGTAATATATATATATATATTATACTATAGTAATATATATATATATTATTTATATATACTATATATTATATATATATATTTATATATACTTATAAATATATATATATGCAAATTGCACTTTAAATTATATTCTCAGTTTTATTTTAGGAAAAATCATGAATAATTTTATGGATACACTTCAAGATAATTTGTTTCATTCCAGAATAACAATTTTTTTCCTCTTTATTAATATTAATCTAAATATTCAACAATTATTTTTATACTAAGACAAAGTAATTCATTTTAAGTACTTACATTAATTTTATATTATTTTATTTTTATTATATTATTATTAATTATGGATGTTTATTTTATTATTATTAGTTTTATATTATTATTAATTCATTATTATTATTGATATAGTTTTTATTTCTATTTTTATTTTGTATTTTTATTTTGTATGATTCATTTTATATTATATTATTATTATTCATTATTATATTTATTATTATTATTCGATTTATTATTGATTATTATTATATATTCATTATTATTTTATTATTATTGCTTATTATTTCTCCTTTCCTCTTTTACTTTCTTCTAAAAATTTTTATTATTACCACTTTCATTATTTACATTATTCTATTATTACTTATTATTATTATATATTTTATTATTATTATTATATTATTATTATTATTATATAATTATTCGGATATTATATTATTATTATTATTCATATTACTATTCTATATTATTACTATTTATATCTACTATCATTATTGTCATTCGAAAGAACGTTTTCTTGTATATACATTATCTATATAGTAATAGTATATAATTATTATTATATATACTATACCTATAGTATATATATAATTATATATATATATATTTAGTATACCTATACTATATAATTAGGTAAATATATATTACTATAATAATATACTATGAAAAATAATTATACTATTACTTCAAAGGATACTTACGTTTTTCAAAAAACTTTCAATAAAAAAAGTATAAATTTATCTTTTAGAAACAATTCACACCTTAATTCTGTTTCTTGGAATAGATATATGACTGTACCTATTATAGTATACACCCCCCCTAATAATATATTATAGTATACTAGCATATAATATATATAATAGATACTATATATATATATATAGTACTATATATAATATAATACTAATTATATAATATATTATACTAATAGCATATATATATATATTATACTATATTATATATATATATACTAAATAATATATACCATAATATATATTATATAATATATATATATATTTAGTATATATTTATATATAATTATATATATACTATCTATAATATATATATATTAATAATTATAATTTATATAACTAGCTATTATCATATATGCCTATATTATATAGCTAGCTCTATATACTATAATATATATATATATATATATATTATACTATAATAGGCTATTTATAAGAGGTTGACCAGGAACGAAGTTCAATAAAAAATGTATCGCAATTTCAATAATTTGAGGGTAATACATTACAATATAGGAAAACCTAAATCCTAATCGAACCTTAAACGTAAATAACCAACCTACCTAATTAACCCTAATCTCATATTTACTGAAGGTCACCTCTTAGTAATAGTATAACATAATACTATATATATATTTATATAGTATATATATAAATTAAAATATAATATAATCCAAATAAATTATACACTTAACATACTATTAATATACATATATAATTATACTTATACTAATATATATATATAATATAATATCATATAATATATATATCATATATACAGTTATATTATATTATAATATTTATATAATTATATAGATATATAGTATATATATATAAATATATATAATATATATGTATATATATATAATTATATATGTATATTATAGTATATATATACACACAATACCAACAGCTGAGAGTAGAAATTGAGAGGAAAAAATACATCGAATGGAGTAATATTCATTTGAGGCTCTTATTGAAATCCCCCAACATGTCCATCGGAGTTTTCTTTGAGTTTTTTTTTTTTTGCTTTTTTGTGTTTTTTTTTTTTTTTTTTTCTGGCTTTTTTTCTTACTTACGAACTCGAAACACGAAATTCTTTAAACTTTTAAACTTGTAAACTCTAACTTAAATTAAATGACAGAAAGTCACGATTTTTTTTTGACTCAAAATGTTTTGCCAAAGAATTATAAAAATCGGAATTTTAAGCGCGAGGTGTAAAAAAACTTTCCAAAGTTGAATGATTAATTTAGAATAAAAAAAAAAATTAAGTAAAGTAACTTGTAACTTTAGAAAAAAAAAAAACATTTAAAAAGAGAAAAAAAAAATTATAAAACATTTTAAATGAGGGAAACAAACACACACACATACACATAGACAGACATATAGCCGACACATTTACAAACACACACAAACATTTTCATTTTCTATTTAACAATTGGAAAATTGTGAAACATGAACCTTCCTCGGGGATGCTTGTAGGAGGGGGGGGGGGGGAAACATCCAAAGAGCCATTTCCTCTTTCATTTATTTTTATCACTTTTGAGTTGGCGGCCTTGGGTGGTAGCATGAATGCGCCGCCAAGTGTCTTCCAACTTGTTATGATGCATAGTTTTTATCACATTAATTCTACAAATTCACGGTTTTAATTCCTAATTTCCACTTTGTTAAACACCATGTCTCCTCCTTTAGACCTTACCTCTTTTTCTTGACAGAAACCTCAGGTTCTTGAGAGCTCTTGACAGAAATTCTTACTCTGTTCCCTCCTTACTGCCTCTCTATCCTCAATTTTAAGCCAGAAACGGTTGTTGTGCTATACGTGCGAAACGAATTTATATATTTTCTTGTTTATACAATTTGATTGTTCAAGAATTTTCAACTTCTGACTTAGGTTCTCTCCCCAACTTTGCAGCCAACCATTTGTCTCCTTATCTCTACTGGTTATACCTCTCTCTCTCTGCCTCCTCCTCTCTCTAAATATATAAATACATAAGATAGTACACTATATATACCTATATTACTTATATATATAGTATATATCAATACTAATATAATATATATAGATTATATTATATAATATAAGATATTATTATATATATTATATATATACTGATATATTATATATATATATATCCATATAGATTTAGCATCACGTAACTTCTGAATGATTTGTGCTTGTTAAGATCATAATGTACATTTTATGGAGCAAATTTATGGGTTAACCTAATAGCTAATAGCAGTCAATGGATGAAACATTTTGAACTGGCGTTTCCAATGCGATAAGAAGACCTTTGATGTTTTACAATAGTCAGGGAATGTTAATTAACGTTTAAAAGCATTTAGTTTTAATTATATGAAATTATGTACAGTTTTTAAGTTTCTAGGATAAACCAATTTGAATTTATAAATAAGATCTTTCTTTTTATCTAAGCAATTAAAAACGTATAAAAGTTTAGCGCTACCTTAACTCCACAGTTTTCTTGCAAAATGATTCTCTGATACTTTATAAAAACGAAATATAGGTTGGACAAACTACAAAAGTAGAGGGAATCTCTTGAGATGATTCATTAATTCAACTATTCCTATTTTAGTTTGTTTATTTTTAATTCATAATTTAAAAAATCTACTTCGTTTACGATGATAAAAATAATTACAAGTCTTCTGTATTCCTTGAAGAATAACTAGAGCAATAAACATCCTTATCTCCTCTTCATTTCTCCTTCTTTGCTCATTGAACACACATCATTCTTACCGCGCTATTCAATAGTGACACGCATCGTCAATGGGTTTCTCTTCAGTTTTCAGATACCGTCGAATAAATTGGTCTTCCAAGTTCTCTATCAGAAAAACATGAGACACAATAGTGCCAGCTCCCGCGTATCCGTGCCTCTATTCGTCTGGGGAATGAAGCCTAATATTCTCTGATTTTTAATTAGACTTCTAATCGATTCTCTTAATACAAGCTAAGCTCATTCATTATCGATAACCTATCTTCTTATCTTCTGTATCCTGTTCACTCGTCTTCAATTAATCCGCATGCAAGCCTCCACTAAAGGTGGAAACATTTGAGACTTCGGTGTTCGCAAATTGGACGATTTGCGTCTAACTTCTTAATATCAGCTGGAATATTACAAACTCCGACAGGAGGGGTTCTTCAGAGCTCGGAGGGGTTCTTCAAAGAGCATACACGACGTGGTTCTCGTACTGAGAATATATAGGCATACAATCCCATTTCTTCCCCTTTTACTAAAATGCAGCAACCAACATGACCTTTTACTAAAATGCACAACCACAATACCTAACCCTCCTCAAACTTTAAATTCAACATTAGAACATCTTAGTGACGCCAGACAAAACAAATCCACCATAGCCCCTGTGCCCCAAATGTCATCATCAGAAGACGCTGCAGCCTTTCTCGTTTCCTCTCAATTCCTTCCGAACTCCACTCCAGCACATAACATTTCAGACCGTACAACACTCGTCTTTACCACCTTTACCGTTTCTGGAATGCATTCATCACTCTCTCTCTTATCATCCTGGTGTATTAGTCTCTCACATTTAGATGTATCCAGACGTTCTATAATAATTCTAACCGAAAAGAATGCAAGTCTTTACGGACTGCCACTACAAGTTGGGGCATGCATAAGATAATTCCCTAGGTATTAAAGAGGTAGCGGTTCCAAACCAGGCGTCCCTTACGAAAAGCAGAACATAGTAATATATGGAATTCTTCACACAACATCACACACACATGCACACACACACCGCACACGCACCGCAGACATATAATATATATATTCCATACAACTAATATACTATAACTACTATATATATAATAAGCTATAATATTATATATATAGATATATATATTATATACCTACTTATATATATATATATTATATTATTATATATCTAAAAGATTTAATTAGTTTATTAAGATGTTATTCAAGACATACATTTTACTTAATTTGCTGTCTTCTGTTTGTCTACATTATAATTAAAGTTTGTTGAAACGAGTGTAAAATGTAACACAATGTGAACACGCAAAACATAACGATCGAACTCGAATTGTTGCAGAAATAGCACACACACACGAATATACGAGTATATATATCTATAAATATATCAACCTTTTTACTATTATTTTATTATATGTTGTCTATATATATAATATATATTTATAGAATATATATATATATATATATATATATATATATATATATATATATATATCTATATTAATATAATAATATAATACTTATATATATACCTATATATATATATTGGCATGGAAGCACTCCATTTTCGTGCTCCTTGACTAATTGTTATGAACCTTGGTTCAAATTTCATAGTTTTTGATCAATGACAGATGATTACAATTTGTTTTTAATCTCCAGAACCTTCAACATTTATTTCCTTCTTGGATTATCCGCTAAAGTCGTTTTCAGATTCCCTAAAAACATTTCTCGCTATCTTAAATTCAATAAAATCTATGGTTCTTTTTCCCTCACCCTCATTTTTTGCAGTTTTCAAAAGAATCTCTTCTTACTTTCCTCTATTTAGGCATCCTTCTGTTTCGTTTTACGTTTCCACAGAGTGATGACTCTCTTCAAAAGATGAATTCTTCTTCTTTGAAATTTTTTTCTGTCTTCATTGCTTGTGAAGATTACAATGTTATTCTTTGTTTTCTAATCTTTTTCAACCAATATATAAGTACCAATATTTCTGTTAAGTTGTTATATCTGAACTCTATGAACCCTCTGAACTTTGTGCGAAGAAGATTTACGATTTATAAGGTATACTCCATTAGTTTTCAAACATTCGATGTTGACCTGGCTTTCTAATTTTCTTAACCGATTCTTCTCTCCGTATCAACATTGTACTACTTATCTTGCTAATAATGTGTTTGCTCATTATATATATATATATATATATATATATATATATATATATATATATATATATATATATATATATATATATATCAGTGGCGTAATTAAGGGATAATTGTAGTAGCTATGAGATATATATATACATATATTATATATTACATATATATATATATATATATATATATATATATTATATATTATTATATTATATATATATATATATATATATATATATATATATATATATATATAGTTATTATATATATATTATATATATAGATATTATTATTATTATTATTATTATTATATATATATATATATATTATATTATTATATATATATATATATATATATATATATATATATATATATATATATATACATATACATATATACATATATATTCCTCTTCTGCTGTTTTAATACCTCTTTTGTTTAATTTTTTTTGTTTTTTTTTTTAACATATTGTTAGTATATGATACTAACAATGAATTTCAGTGGTGAAAACATGATTCAAAAGTTCGAAATATTTTTAAATAATTATTTAAAAATCACATTTTTATCAATAAATTTAAAATAAAATATCTCAAAATGTACGACACTAAAACAAAAAAAATTTAAAAGCAAAAAAAAAAAAAAAAAAAAAATTTATAAATGAAAATATTTCTTGAAAAGTATGACACTTACAGAAACCACTATATATTTAATATCGAAACTAAGTTTATTACAAAATGTAAAAAGAAAATAAAAAATAATAAAAAATAAAAAAAAAAAAAAAAAATTAGGTTTGAGCGAACGGGGGACAGAGGGGGACGTTTTCCATACCCTGTAGGGAGGGCGGAGGAACCCCCTGCGACACCCAAATACCAAAGAGCAAGGGTTCCGGAGACCCTCCCTGGGGGGAAGCTGTCCTACCTCAATGTTCCCCGGAAGGCTGAAAGACCCCGACTCCGCCATCTTTGCGGTTTACCCCTTGGGTATCCCTTTAGTTAAAAAAAAAAAAATTTTAAAACTGACGTGAGTCGTAAAACGTAACTGGTCCTATATATTATTTTGAATCATGTTTTTCACCCTAATTGACTGTTAGGATCATATACTAGAAATATATAAAAAAACAAAAAAAAAAAATCAAAACTCTTTCGTAAACATAACAGGTCCTATATATATATATATATATATATATATATATATATGTTATTATATATAGCAGCAGTATATATATATATATATATATATATATAGTTATATATATTAAGATATATATATATGTATATATATATATATATATATATATATATATATATATATATATATATATATATATATATATATATATATAGAGCATATATATATATATATATATATATATATATATGAAT
>JABUQX010046278.1:0-53257 GCA_015478945.1 Trachelipus rathkii | reverse complement strand
GTGTTATCCATTTCATCTCAAGGGATATAGAACCTTTAAAGAGGCTGATAAAGAAATATGGAAAAAAGTATAGGAAATTCAGAAGAGCTACATATTTTGTAACATTAGATGGTTGATTTATGGTGTTCAATAGCTGGATTGTTTGAGTACAATTTTTAAGCCTTGCATTGCTCTTAAGTAGATTATGCGAGTTCTCTGAGTTGTCATTTTTACATCTGGTACTGTGTTTTGTTAAAAATTCGGGATTCTCTATATTTTAACAATAATCTTAGCTTGGCGTACTATCATTCTGCATGATGTTTAAGAAACATATTTCTATGGATTGAGTAATATTGGAGCAATAAGGACAAAGAGACCGTCTCTCATAATTTTGTAACCATATTGGTAAGTAGGGACGGTTGTTCTTGGCAGAAATGTTTCCAAATTTTGTATGGAGTGAACCATGCTATTTCATTGCTGGTTGTTGAGACTTGTACTGTATAGGTATTGTGATCTTTACAGGAATGAATCAAACTGCTTTTGTCTATTTTTAAAGTGCAGTTGGGTAAACATTCATGACGTCATAACTGCCTGAGCTTTACTGGAATTTAGGAGAGGATTCGTAGGATCGGTGTGTTGTCTGTTAACATCGAATGCGATGTGCAGCGTAATTGTGGCTAAGATGACTGATGTTGTCGATATTTTTCCTTGAGCTGGCTATAGCATCTCTCCTGCTCAATTTTGATGGTACATAAATCCAAAACCTCCTGTTCAACAGGAAGCGGCATTTGAAAGAAGAGCACGTGGGTCCTCCCACAGTTTCTGCAATAGGGATTTCACAGGAAGTGTGATAATAATCTCGCAGATTGGCATATTGTCATCCGGTCCCCTACATATATTCGGGGATGACCAAACTGTACATGAAGCAACTTGGGTCGAGTATATAAAGTACGAACATTTGACTTGTAACCCTATTTTCAACCTTTGAAATTGAATGATGTTAGTAAATTCAGCAGTAAACGAGTATTGTTGTCAGGCGAGTCACCTACAGGGAATCTATAAATGTTTGTAACGGAAATTTTTTTCTTGCTGGAGATTTCTCATAAGAACTACAACCGGTCTTTTCGTTCATAACAAAAAAAATATCTTATATAGTGTTTCTTATATCATCACGAGTCGAAAATAACAGAATGTTGACGAGAAGACTAGATGACAAAAAATGAACTTTGGTTTCGGTACATCTGTCGAGAAGACCATTCTCAATTAATGGACTGATAGTTCTTCAACCTAAACATTCAGTGCATCGTGAGAAAAAATGATCTGTGCTCAGTAAGAGGTTTGGAGTAGTGTATCCAGTAGTGATATATCTGAGAGTTCTGCGACTTCCTGAGGGGCTGCCGAGCATATGGAGTAAGGCGAATGAGAACTACTTATAACGAGGACCTAGCGATTCCGACCGTGGGCACCTAGGTTTCGGGAGTTTTGCTGTCAGAATCAATAAAATTTGCAAAGACCCTCAGGTAGGAGAGGAAGTAAAGCATAAGGTACTGTCTTGGAAGTCGCTTGACGGCAGCAGTAACGGGTACCTACAGATGGTAATTACTGTTCATGTTGTTGCCCCACCTTGCGGTTTTTAAACCACGTTTTACATTAAAGGGGCTTTTTCCATAAATTTTTACCACAAACTATCTCTCCATGGATGAACCGTGTAATAAATAAAGCAATGAGAACATAAACCTACAAACAGGAGGGCTGAAAGGCTTATATTCTATAGTAAGGTAATCTATCTCTCCACAATTATATCACATCAGAGACCCACACACCCGTAGGTGGCTGGATTGGCCTCGAAAGCCCCCGGAACTCTACGTCGGTGGCCCACCCGCTACCACACGGCACCTAAAGTCTTCACGTAAAGCCGAGAATATACACCAAAGTGCAGAACGCCTCCGTGAGTAGTAAGTTCGTGTCCCTACAATTGGCGCCCGCCAGAAGGTTAGCCTTAATACCGGTTTCAAACTTTTACCCTTAATCCACGGAGGAAGGGGGAGGAACTGAAAACCCATTGCAAGATGGCACCGGATAGCCCAAGGGCTGTGATGGGAAAAGGGGAGGGCAAACTTATGATCATTCATTCAATGACAATGGTGGAATTCAAAAAAAAAAAAAAAAAAACTGTGATAAAGAAGTTGGATTGAAAAGGCAAATTTCTGTAAAAATGAGGGGAAAGAAAGAAGTTGAAAAATAATGCATGTCACAATGCTAATGCACGAATTCACACAAAGCACATGCACTCGTGGTAGGAACGGAGGACACGATAAAAGACCCTCTGCATGTTCTCACCTGCCTATATCAGACAAGTTTGTAACAAAGCAGTAAACACCACTATGAGAATCAAATACACCTCCATTAATAATATAATATATATATATATTATAATATATTATATATAATATAATAATATATATATAATATAATAAAATAATATATATTATAATATATATATAATATATAATATATATAATATATTTATTTATTTATTAATCTTTCCTACACTTTCCCGCTTGAGGTAGTGGTACGTACAGCCTCTCTCATTCACACATCCCCTCATCTCGCCCTCACCCACCTCCTCCACCTCTACCTCTCACCAACACCCTACCCTCCTCCTCCCTCATCCCTCCCTCCTCCAGCATCTCCTTTTTTCCATCCATCCACCTCCTTTTCCCCTTCCTCTCCTTCCTATTCCCTCCGCCTCCCAAACTCTCCTTACCACTCTCTGTTCCTCCATTCTCACTAGATGCCCATACCATCTTAACATTCCCTTCTCCGCTCTTCCCACCACCCCATTCCTCCAATCACATCTCTCCCTCACCACCCTATCCCTAATCCTCTCCCTTCTGCTAACCCCACAAACCGCTCTCAAACCCTTCATCTCAAATACTTCCAAATTCTTCCTGGACCTGGCATTCAACCCCACGTTTCACACCCACCAACCACCGCTGGACACAAATTTTCAAAACATACTTATCTTAACTTCCTGTGATAAACCCCCCTTTCCTTAATTCTCTCAGACCACTCAAAGCTCTCATCCTCTCCCTACTCTATTCTATCTCTCCTTCATCCCTCCCCCGTACCCAAATCACATCCCTAAATAATCTAAAAAATTCTTTACTTCTCCAATATTACACCCCCTACTCTAACCTCACCCCTCCCCTCCTCTCTTCCTCTCCTCAAACACTAACACTTACTCTTACCTGTATTATTTTAAGCCCTTTGTCCACCAAAATTCTCTCGAAACTCCCACCAAACTACCTCAGCCTCCGCGTTCTTCGCAAGGTCAGTATCGTCCGCAAATAGTATCATGTTCACTTCCCTTCATCATTCCCATCACAATCACCCCCCTCCCCTCCCTTCACCATTCCCTCGCAAACCACTTCTCCATAAACAAATGAATAGCACGGCGACATTACACACCCCGCCTCAATCCTCTCACCACCCCAAAAATCTCACTCTCCCCTCCTAACACTCACACACATTTCCTATTCCTATAAAAGGCCCTGATACCTTTCTAATTTACACCCCACTCCATTTTCCTCCAACACCCTCCACAATTCCCCCTCTCACCTATCAAATTGCTTTCTCTAAATCTAAAAACACCCATACACTTCCCTTTCTCTCTATACTTTTCTCCACAAGCATCTTTATTGTAAACACTGGTCCACACAACCTCTTCCCTCCCTAAATCCTCCTTGTATCCCCATCTCTCCTCCGTATAAACCTCTCACTCTCTCATCATATTCCCATACACTTTCCCTACACACTTAAAAGACATATTCCTCTATAATCCCACATCCATTCCTATCCCCTCTTTCCCCTTATACAGGGGACCCAAACAACCATCCTCCCATCCTAGAACCTCACCATTAACACCAATATTATATTATTATAACCTTATTTAGCATTTCTCCACCCCTATACCTCCCTTCTCAACATTCCATTCTCACACATCCATACCTGCGATTCCCTTTTTTTCCTTTATTCAAGGCCCTAATAATTCCCTCCATTTGTATTTCATCCTCCCCCTCCTTCCCCACTTTCCCCAATCTCACCTCTTGCAAATCTTCCCCCCCTCCCCCACCCACTTCATTCAATAATCCACAAAAATACTCCCCCCACCTCTTCCTCATCCTCTCCTCCTATCACTCCCCATCTCCTCTTATCCCTCCCCAACCCTCTTCTCCTTTTTATATACTCTCCAGAAACATCTGCTCCCGTTCAAAATTTTCCGGTCACTTTTCTACACCATCACTTTGTCTCTCTCGTCCTCTCCACCGCCCTCTTTGCTTCCACTACCCTTCTATATTTCTCCCAGCTTTCCTCTCTCCTACTTCCAAAAACCATTCACATAACATCCTTCTCCACACCTCCTTCACTCCTCACGCCACCATTTCACTCCTTTATCCTTCTCTGCACCACCCTTTTATCCACATACCCTTCTAGCCTCTTCACAAACTGCTTTTAATCTCATCCACTCCCCCTCCACCTCCCCAAATCCCGTCCCTCTCACGTCTCTCCACCTATCCTCCATACCTCTTAAACTCCCTCTTACACACTGTCTCCTTCAATTTTTCCACCTTTATCACTTCTACTCTCCTCTTTCCTCCCTTTTCCTAACCGTCACCTCTCCTCCCCCCCTATCCTAGCACCCACCAAATAGTGATCCGATATCCTCCCCGCCCTTCTAAATACATTTACATCCAGTAATCTGCCTCTATCCTTCCCATTACACACACATAATCCAGTACCGCCCCCCCCCCGTTTATCTCACTCCCATGTATACTAGATTTCACTTTTTTGACCAAAGTATTCCCCCACGTATCATCTTCTTCAACACACAACTCTAACATACTTTCTCCATTAACATTCCCCTCCCCTACCCCAAATGGTTATATTCTTCCACCCCCTCCCTCCCACTCCTGCATTCAAATCTCCAAATAGACAAATTTTATCATTTACCCCGAAACTTCCAACACTCATTCTAACTCCTCCAAATCTTTCTCTCTCTCCTCCCTCGCTCAATTCACGGTGCATAGGGCGCATTAAAAAAAGGCTCGGGGGACTGGAAACAAAAACTCCCATTATCATCTAATCAGGAGCTATAGAAAGTTGCTTATCCCACACCTCTTTCCTCATAACTATTCCCACCCTTCCTCGCCCTCACTCTCTCGATCACCCCTGATTATCAATATGTATTTTCCAAAGTCCATCTCCCTCTTTCCCTTCAGCTTAGTTTCTGTTAACCCTAGCACATCCAATCTTTTTTCTTCAAACATTAACCCCACCTCCTCCCTCTTCAAATCCTCGTTTACCCCTCTCACGTTCATACATCCCACCCTAATTACTCTCTCCTCCCCAATCTTTTCCCTTTCTTCATATATAACTCATCAGGCTCAACGCTTTTGGGACTCCCCCCTAGGACTTCCCAACACTAAGGCCACAACCCGCCACCAAATATAAACAGCCAATAATAACAAGAAAAGGTTAAATTATATATAAAATTAAACCTACACCTATCAATTATATATATATATATATATATATTATTATAATATATATTTTATTTATTTATATATATATATATATTATATATTATATATATATATATATATATATAAAATATATATATATATATATATAAATATATAATAATAATATAATATATAGTATATACTATATATAATATATATATATAATATATTCCCTACAACTTTTTTCCCTCTTTTCTTAAATTTACACCCGTTTAAAACTTTATTTATCTATTAAAAAATTTTATTTAATATTTAAAATTCTTTAAAATCCCACTTACATACATATATTCTGTAGTATTTATAACTAAAATATTACAATATAAAATCCCAACAATATAACAAAATTTTAACCTATTCCAAAATGAAATAAAGAATCACTTTTATTTATAGCTATACTAACTTAAAACTACGCATAAATTCAAAGTAAAAAGTCACAATTAGTGTTAGCCATCGCAAAACTGAATGCGTAAGTATAATATACTGCACTATACTTATTCCTTCAAGTCGTGAGAGTTCCTTATATCTTCTCTCAATCACTCGACTCCCCACAACTTTCCCAATCAGGTTGTTACTCGATATTTTTTGAAAGTTTTGGAGGATTTTCCCTAATGAAACTTCGTACTGTCTCTATCGACGGTCGTATAAGGTTTAATCTTGCTCGTAATGCATCCCTAAACTCAACACCACCTTTCATTGCTTCTTCAGTTATTTTTTTTTTAACTTGTTCTGCTTTGCCACAGTACGCTGCTAATTGAACGAGTCCTTCATCTCTGATAAACGTTCCATGTCTAAACAAGATGCTTAATCGTTATAAAATATTTCTTTGCTTTTCTCCTTTGAAGGAAGATAACTACCTTTATTTTTCGTTTTCTTCTTTTTCCACAGATGCCCAAACACAAAAGTTTACTGACCTTAAACTATTTTTAGCGATATCTTTTATTAGGAAACCCTGAAATGCTATTAATTATTTCTTTGAGTGTATAGAGATAGTCCAAAGGGTTATTAATTGATTAGGTAGAACTAACACCAATTTCACTTTTAAATAACGACTGTCCAATTCGCAATATTCCAAATTTTATTGAAGGCAAATTTCAAGGGGAGAAGAGTTTCCAATGCGTCACGTTCTGTTCTATAATATATATATATAATATATATATATATATATTATATATATAAATATATATATATATATATATATATATATTTATATAATATTATATATATATATATATATAATATAATATTATAGTATATATATATATATATATAGAATTATATATATATTATATATATATATATATTTTATATAATAATATAGTACTAATATATATATAAGAAAATATGCATAATAATACCCAACAATTGTATTTGTAAATACCCCCTAATGTGTTTTCACCATGCTAGATCACGATCCTGACCCTAGCAGATGAGCGTGCAGTGTTACCTACACCACGACGAGACAAAAGAAGAAACCCGAGAATACTTCTACTGTCCAAGACAGACATACTACGTATTCCTCCCGCCCACTCGAACGAGTGCCAAACAGAAGGCCGCGCCATGTGAATAATATACAAAAAACGGGCCATTATGTATAAGTAAAATGCTAATAAATACCTGCACAAATTTATTGAAAAACCCCCTATATTCAAAACACTTGCACGCTCATCTCTAGGGGTCCAGGATCGTATATCCCAGCATGTGAAAATACATTAGGGGGTTTTTACAAATACAAATATGTTGCAAGTATTATTATGCAATATTTACTTAAACATAATGGCCCCCGGTTTTGGTATTATATTCACCAGCCAGGCACTCGTTTGGCCCTACTTTCGAGTGCGAGGAGGAATACCTATAATGCCTCTTGGACAGTAGAAGTATTCCCGGGTTCTTCTTTTGTCTCGTCGAAGCGTAGTGGTCAACACTTGCACTTTATCCTAGCTGTCCAGATTCGTAACCCAGGCATGGTGAAAATACAAGCGTTTTTTCAAATTTGCTAACATAAGGTCTGCACACCATAAGAAAGACATACCAAGTTTGAAGGAAGATACGATTGACTCTAACACCTCTTTTTGCAAGATAATGTCATTTGTCTGTCTCTTTACCCATAAATATCCCCGCTGGGCCTGGACTTAGGCGTTCGGGGAAAGTATACGGGAATCTTATTTTTGAAACATTCTACCCCTGTTTGACACCCGTCATATAGGTTTGACGAAGGTATCGCCATCTACTGAAAAACGCATGTTGGTGCGTTCTAAAACCCAACGGTTGAAACGCCACGCTCGGAAACAATTAGCTTCAATCGATCGGGCATACCTCAAAACATACTAAACAACACCGAGCTCGGCTTCGTAGCTCAAGAAACAAAAATGTTAGCACAGGGCATTAGTAAAATGGCGGGTTAGCGGTAAATTCTAATACTAACTCTGTTAGGATGAATCGATTCCTGTAAACCACGAGAGAAAATCGATCACAGTGTCGAAAATTTCTAATCCGATACAAAATCGATGTATTCCTATCACATACGTATATCGCACTAGAAGTATTAGAAAGGGTTTGAGTACACTAACTCGATAGAAGGAAGGCACCTAGCACCTTCAATAAACCAATCGACTCGCCGTACCCAATAACCTAGAGTAGAACACCATTTATGTATCTCGTTTTCTTATGTATTATCAGACATGCATGCTAGAAAAGGCTAGAAAGGGGTAGGGTAATAACTCATAGAAGAAGCATTCCAGCACTCTTCTAATTACACCCAATCGACTTCCCCTTACCATAACCTATGGTTATACACTTAAACCGTGTATCACATATAGGGGCCGTGCTAGAATCTAGTAAAAGCCTAGATCATAAATAGCCATATATCTATAGCCTCATATCATATAGCCTATAGAAAACAATTGGTCCTTATGCCCTCGGCGCACCTTAGAAGTACGCGTCTTCCACATGTATCAGCTTTTTGCTATGTTGTGGTATATCAGAAGGTCCAAAACTGTTGAACTACAATATATAATTAATCACTACTATATAAGTTCGCGGTCATGACCCCGGAAAACGCTGTCTATCAACCAAAAACATATTTAATTGACCCTTAAACGTTTAATTACGCCAAAATAAACGTGTTGCAATAATTGTGCAAAATAGTTGCAAAATTTCATAATTTTTTTGCAACATTTCAAATGGCAGCAAACATGCAAGTATGCAATACGCCATCAAAGGCGTAGTAATATCTAATACTAACTCTTTTTAGGAATGAATCGATTCCGTCGTAACCACAGGAATCGATTCAGCAGTGTCGATTATTTACTAATCGATGCTAAGACCTAATAATTTCTGTCCTATACGATATATCTTCACTAGAAGGTAGAAAGGGGGGGGAATAACGCGTTAGATAGAACCAACAACATTACTAATATACACCCATCGACCTCCTTCATACCTTATAACCTAGAGTACAAATATACCGCGTATCTATATGAGATATGTATGCTAGAAAAGGCTAGAAAAGAGGAGGGTACTAACTCATAGAAGGAAGCATCCTGGCACTTCTAATATACACCAATCGACTCTCCTACCCAATACCTAGGTAGGGGGCCCACAAAATGTTTTTTAAACCCGGGTAGTATCTCATGCGGTAGGACATGCATCTAGGAAAAGCTAAAGGGTAGGAAAACTCATAGAAGAAGCATCCTAGCACCTTCTAATATACACCAATCGACTCCCTCTACAAACTAACCTAGGATAGACACTCAAGACCGTGTATCTTACAATATCGTCGCACTGCTAGAACTAGAACTAATATAGCCTATATATATACCTCTATAGCCTAGTATCCTATAACCCATAGCCTATATCCTATAGGATATAGCCTATAGCACTATATAGGAAGGCATGGTCCTTTAACCCCGCGGCATCCTTTGAGTCTCTTTCTTCGCCTCCTTACATTGGTTTGTGTAGATAATTGCTCCAATTCTACTACTTATATAATATTCCTATTATTTCAAAGGTATAGGAGTTGGGAGACTTATCAGAGAATGCACAGTTTAACTGCATCCCAGGTACTGCCGAATGTATTAAATAATTATATAATATTTATATATATAATATATATATATATATATATATATATATATATATATATAATATATATAATTATTATATATATATATATAAATATTATAATATAATATATATATATATATATTATATTAATATATATATATATATATATATAATATAATATATATTAAAAACTTGTGTGTATGTGCATGTGTTCTGTAATATTTAAAATACCTTCATGTAAACAACATTGTAAATCTCGTTAATATATATATAGATAATATAGATATATATATATAGATATATATATATATATTATATATTATATATATATAATATAATATTATATATATATATAATATATATATATATACTATATATTTATATATATATATAAATAATATATATAATATATATTATATATTATAATATATATCTTTATATTTAAAATCCCCTTAGGGGTAGAATGTCTCAAAATAAGATCCGTAGTACTTTCACGACGCCAGAGTCCCATGCCCCACGGGTCATTATGGGTCAAGAAATGAACCATAACAGACAAAATAACCTATCTTAGCAAAAGGGTGTAGAGTCATCGTATCTTCTTCAAACTTGCTATGTCTTCTTTATATGTTGCAACATTGTTGTATCCAATGTTTCAGTCGCACGTCAAAGGGTGGGGTCCCCGCCCCCCTTAAATTAAAAAATGACTTAAAAGCTGAAATTTGTGATTGTATAGAAGAAGAATAATGGAAATAGAATGGCTATGTTATAATAATTTGCGAAGCCATATGGGCCGAGCCGAAGCTGGTGGTCGTCCAGAATGCAATTGGCTCCACTATATATTAGAACAAATAGTGTCTACTCTATGGTTTCATTAGGTGTAGAACTCATTCTTCATGGTTTCAGAAACCCCAAAATGAGTTCGAACCCCTCTCTAGAGGGAGTCCCCTGATATAAAAAGAAAGGAGCTTAGAAGAAGACGAAAGAAATAGATGTAGGAAAAGAATAAGAAGAAAAAAAAGAAGTCTCGACGATGCGGTTTTCAAATGCTTTATGTATGAGGTCACGGTTACCGATTACCATTTACCTGATGGTGGGAAACCCGTGCGAACCGAATATAAAAAATTTACTTAACATTCTATATTAAGTTACTTATAATGTTTTTAATAACATAGGATCTCAATTTTTGAGTTCACAAACTCTCAATGAGTCTGAAAACCCCTCTTCAGTGTCTACTGAAAAAAGAGAAAAAGCCGCTGGAAGATGCATTATGCTTGTATCACTTTCAACTCTCTAAACGATCGCAGGGTTGCATGACCGAACGCGAGGGTTCCCGCGCCCGCAGCGCCACCGCCGGAAATGCGCGCGAGCGCCCGCCATGTCGCATATTACTGCGCGAACGCTAAATATATTTCGTATTGATGTTAATATACACTTTTTTTTTAATAAAAAAAATTGTTACATTACTTTGTATTTTTCTTTTCAAGTAATCCGTTTTTACTTTGAAACATTATCTATTATATACTTATGATTTGCCTAACGGGGTGACTGTCTATTTCTCACATCAACCCTGTGTTCACTGTTAATTTCTGTAATAACAATTTTTTTATGCTATTTATTAACTCAATAAAGCAGTAGCGCAAATAGCCCCAGAGGGCCCTTCCCTTCACCCTGGCTATGCGCTATGTCTTTACTGCTTTATTGTCTTACTGTGGTTACTTTTCTAAGTCCTATGCCGAAACACACATCTGTGAGAAAAATACCTTCATTTAAACTCTGGCAACTATATATATAATACATATACTATAAATACATAAATATATAAAAATATATATATATATATATCATATATATATCATATATATATAATATTATATTATATATTACTATATTATATATATATAATATATTCTATATATATATATATTATCAATAAAGACTTTAACATAAACACTCGAACATCCTAGAATGGACGTTTGTAAATTTATGTTCCGTAGTCCATGCTACTGTCTCGTATCGCCCCCACAGATGCGGAGAAAACCTTTCTTATAGTAAACATATTTAAGATAAAATGAAATTTTATGAAACAAGAACCAGTAAAAATAATATGGTTACAGTGTTATCAGGAAAAATTTGCCAGAATCATTTTAAAGATGTCAATTCATTTCATGAATGAATCCTACGACATTAAATCGTATGAAAATGATGTTCATAAATCATTGTATCTAGATGATTAATGCATAAGTGGAATGACGAAATAGCTGAAAACTTTACTAGTATTTCCATCATTTAAAACAATCTCTGATATTTTCATTCACCCAGAACATTTTATCAGAATACATATATGATAGATATATCATTTAACACCCAATATCTACTACTCTTCGGCAGAGAAGAACCATTAATCAGATAAGTATTAGCCTCTCAAATTGTTATCCATCACAGCGTAAATACTTACTTTAAATGTATATAAAGAAGTACATCTTTCCTCATGTTATTTAATGTGTGAAACTCATCCTAAAAAACACGCTATATAGAGTTTGCTCCTACTAACATTTGCCATTCGAAATTGAAAATGTATTCATAAGTCTAATAATGAGTAAGCTGGTACAAAATATAGAAATCCAAATTAAAATTTTAAAAAAATTATAACAGCTGAAAAACGTAAACTAATCTGCAATGATGAAAAATTCATCCAGTGGTATGCGGAAGTCTGTTTAAATCTTAATAAAGTAAATTTCCTTTAAATCAACCTCAAAGGGAGGGTTAAACCTTCGCGTTCACAGAACATCATAAAAAACTCATCTCTAATATTAAAGAACAAACCTATAAACTGGCTACATTACTTATGATGTTAACTTCATCTAGTGTCATCATACTAATTGATAAATTAGTTCTTAAAAAAGAGAATACATCTGCCAGGTCCTCCTTTTTTTCCTCTATAGGTCTGATTTTATAATACGAAGAGGCAGGAAAAACTTCAACGCTAATTTGCTTGTGAAGTAGTGCAGTAACGCAACTGCACTTCTGGCACCATGTCTGGAATACTTTTCGATGCGGCCACTTCTTAATTAAGCTTCAAGTTATGAAATTTTTCAAACTTCTTTCAGTGCAGCAAAAGAAAAAAAATTTTGTTCAAGTTATGGGAATTATGTGGAACAAGAAATGAGGAAGGGCTTGACCTTTCTGAATCATCGACACTCTACTAAGCTCTCAATATCTAGAGCTTTTTTACTCATTCTTACTGAGCTTTCTGAAGAATGCACTTGAGAAGTATATGAGCATAGCAGAGTATCATCACTAAAATATTTCAATGTTGCCTTTTCTTTGCCAAACCCTACAAAACATATATCCACGTTGCAAAGTAAGATTTCTTTTTGTATGTTGATCTTCAGTTAAGCTTACCCTATAGATAGTATCAACATAACAGCAGCTAGTAGAATATCATTGTCAATGAGAGAAATTTATCTTCGTTCCTGGAGTCTTTTTTCCTCAGATCTTAAATAATAGATGTGAGTTGAAGCTATATTTATAAAATATTAATCCACAATGAACAAAAGGGCAGGATAAAGATCTTCGAAGTTGCAAGCATTTGTGAGTGAAGTCCAAGTCAGTAGAACTTGTACTGAAGTGATTAAGGCACTCACAGAGTCCACAATTCACAACTTTCATTCAAAAATTTCTGACTTTACTATCTGAAAAAGCTTACCGACTCAACCTCTTCAAAACTTACTACCCACAACACTACTTCTCCGCCACTAACCTTGGAGACCAAGTTGTGATTTAACGGAATAAAGCCTTTGCTGTTTAACTCTGCCAGGAGGCCTTGTCTTCTGCCACTATCTTAGTCCACCCTCAGGCTTCTGCACGCATGCACTCGGCTTCAGGTTGACGCCTCCGATTTCAAGGTTCTCAAACAATACATGGATGGTGTGTGGCACCTCTCGCTAGTTTAACCTGCTGAACCCACTATAGGACTTATATTCATAGGACCATTCTAACCCTCAAACTTCAATATATACTTTATATATATATATACAGTATATATATATAATATATAAATATATATTAATAAATATAATATATAATATATAATATATAATATATAATATATATATTAAATATATATAGTATAATATATATATAATAATAATATAATATATATAAATATATATTATTAATATATATATTATATATATATATAATTTATATATATAATAGATATATATATAAATTATATATAATATATATTATAATATATATTATATATATATATATATTATATACATACTGATATAAAATATATATATATGATATAATATATATATATATTATTATAAATATATATTATTATATAATACATATATATATAATTATTATATAATATATATATATATATATATAATATATATTATATAATAAATATTACTTTCATTATTATTTAATTTATTTATTATTATTATTATCATTATTTTATATATTATTATATATTATTATATATATTATTATTATTATTATTGTATAATATATTATTATTATATTATTATTATATTATTATATAATTATTATATTATATTATTAATATAATTATTTATATTTATTATTATTATTATTATTATATTATATATATTATATATTATTATTATTATATTATTTATTTATTATTGTTTCTTATTTATGATATGAATTAGTAATGTATTTACTTATCTATTTCAGGATAAATGTAATATCAATTTTATGCTCAATAAAGCCTAAAGTCATTGCAATTTTAGATCCTTTTAAAGTTAAAAAATAAGGGCTTATATTACAATTTATTGAGCATAATTCTTTTTATTCTTGGACGTTTGATACTATAAACAAAATGGAACGTGGACTTCGGCCGGACAGACTCGAAATACATCCCTCATCTCCTGAGGCTCCGAAGATTTTTAAGCATTGGCTGTACATTTTTGAGAGGTATAAAGAAAGCATCGCTTCTGATTCCGAAAGTTGTAATTTGGGACTTTTAGCTAATTCCTTATCATCTGACATTTTGGTGTATCTGATTGCTTTCTTACCTATGATCTATAAGAAATTGAAACATTTGTTATCAAAAACTCCGAATGAATTGTGGCCGCCATACAATTATACCCTCTATCAGAAGATGATGAAATATTGATGATGTAGTAAGAGTAATTGTATTCACCACATGATTGTAACTATAATGGTCGTCTGGCTGATGGAAATAAAGTCAAATAGAGGACGCTTTATACTGGATAGTCCTCTAGTCTGATTAGACATGACTTTTGAAAATAAGAATTACTCTGATAACGCTGTGAGCAGGCTAGGCTCTGAAATTGCTGGTAAAAATTTCCAATTATCTCTCTACAATAGCTGGTCTCATGTTAAAAACAGCTGATCTACCTGTCTCTTCTAACAAATTTTCTGAAGCTGGAATAGTTGATTCTGACGAAGGCCCTGCAGCTTCTGGAATGTCCCAGGACATTGGAGCTGCAGCGAGACCTTGGAAATGTTTCTTTTGTGGGTCCTCCAAAATTCATTCAAGGCAGAAGTGTTCTGCTCGGGATGCCATATGTCATAAGTGTAAAATTAAGGGACACTTTCATCGTATCGTAACCTAAGAGTGAAATATTTTCAAATCCTGACATTCAGCAAGTGTTCCTTACTGCTACACTGTGGACAATTGTAGAGTTTCTTTGTTCTACTGTAGGATTAAATTTCTTCTGTGGAAGTATAATTGGACATAAATACTTTAATCTCTTTGACACAGGACCAGAAAATTGTCTCATCAAGTGTGTTAAAACGCACTCTCAAGGTTGACCTCTTATTTTGTATGATAACTATGCACCTCCAAGGTTTAGTCAATAAAGGAATTGCATTTGTGTGTTTCTGACACTTAAAATTTCGAGGAATATAAGACTGTAGGATGCTAATCATGCCTTACTGTGCAAACATTATTCTGGACTCCCTTCTGAAATCATAAGCTATTAGTTGGGATTTGGGGATCCTCTTCCTACAATGGAGTTTAGTGTTTGAACTTCCTGAATCGAAACAAACCTCGATTTCAGAATCTACACCTATGGTAACCATTGCTACTCCTTCTCGAAGATACAGTTCATCAGATGTGAACTTCATTAAGTTGGAGATAGAGCTTTTATTAAAGGAAGAGATTATACGACCTTCTCAGAGTCCCTGGAGACAAGTACTTGTGATTACTCAA
Source organism: Trachelipus rathkii (assembly GCA_015478945.1). Lineage (NCBI taxonomy): Eukaryota > Metazoa > Arthropoda > Malacostraca > Isopoda > Trachelipodidae > Trachelipus > Trachelipus rathkii. The sequence continues at coordinate 37,414 of JABUQX010046278.1, read as the reverse complement.
AATAATTCCAAGAAGAGGATGGTTATAGATTATTCAACTACTGTGAATCGATATACATATCTTGATGCTTATCCCTTGCCAAATATTGAAAAACTTGGTAATAACATTGCAAAATATTCTTATACTCTGTTATGATTTAACGTCAGCATCATATTGGTTCCTTGCATCCAGATTATAACAATACCTGCATTGAACCTGTAATTTGTATGGAATTTATAGCTCAGCTTTGGACTACAATGTGGGTTGCTGCTTTCCGAAGAGGTATGCGATACTTTTATTGACAAGAATGTGAATTAAGACACGCTTTGCTATTTAATATTTAACAATCTGCGAATTGATAAAAATCTCATATGTCAATCTTAGACGATTATTAGAGCAGCGAAGAGAGTGGATATGGTTCTCAATTATGGAAAAATCTAAGCTTTTCTGCCAAACTTCTATATGTGCCTTGGTATATAATTAGAGATCTATGAAATTGCTCTTGACCCTGTCTTAGATCCCATACTTACTTTACCATTATCCTAGATAAAATCATTGATAGGATTCTGTTGTTTGCATTATTATGCATAATCGGAATTCCACAAAATTCTCAGAAAAAAATTCACCCCTAATCGAATGTATCATTCCCTCTGGTTGAGCTTCTAAGGCTGCTACTTGACATCCTTAAAAACCTATCTATTATTAATCTTGAAAAATGCAATATTGACAAACCTAGAATTCACATAGAAACGGTAGGCACTGAAGCTGTATTGAAGCAGTCTTCACAACGAAGACGGCCATATTTTTTTCTCGCCTCTGAACTCCTCGAAAACATGTTACTCTTAGAGAAGTAGTGCTATGCTATGTTAAGCTATCTAGACAGTGGAGACATTTTCCTGTTTAAGACTAGGCCTTTATACTAATAAACTGACTCAACGGTACGCATATCAGTACAATGTTTAGCAACCACAAAGGAAAATCAAAAGAAAAAATATGCGAGGCTTACCTGAAATCCAGTCAACAAAATAGTAATTTAATCTACCTGGGAAGTTAAATATTGCTGGCGATGCAATGAGTAGAGCGTTTTGTTCTGCTGCTTCTGTATCTGATTTAATTGAACTACACAGGGGTTTATGTCACCCTGGTGTTGTAAGAATGTCACATTTATAAGGAGTCGCAACTTACCCTACTCCTTGGATGAAATTAAACGTATTGTATCACAATGTGATGTATGTGCTGGATTGAAACCGCAGTTCTTCAGACCAAAGCCTACCACTCTTATTCAGGCTATGAATTTTCCTCCACCTTATGGTTAAACCTATTCTCTCAATCTACTAATAAATATTTATCAGGTGCGTGGACGTATTCGCGTTACCTTGCAATTCCTTTCGAGATAGTTCATGCCAATACAGTAATTACTGTTAACCAAATATCACCTTAACTTGGCCATGGCCTGCTACGTGCACTCGATTTCGTCTAGCTTTATTTTCTTTCTGTAAGCAGTTTCTTTTGAGAGGGGATAGCTTCCAGTAGGGACTCCTACCATCCAACTGAAAGCTCAAATGTGAAAGATATGGGGAGGTTTGACATCCCATTCTTTGCTTGGCTTCTAAAAAAATTGCCTGGCCCTGTTCGGAATCAGTTCTCCCGATGCCCCTCCCATTCCGATCTCTTTTGTGTACTGCCACAAATTGTACCCCTCATGAGCGTTTCTTTAAATTCCCTCGTCGTAGTACGACAGGAATCAGTTTACCTAGTTGGCTTACTCCCCAAAGCTTGGTATATTTACTTAAATATATTAGAATGCATTAGTTGAACAGGTGAAACTATTAGAGGTTACTCCTACATATGCTCATGTACGATTCGACAATGGAAGGGAGGATACAGTTTCCATTAAGGACCTCTCCCCTTGTCCAAAGGTAATTATTTCTCCTGATGAAAGATGTGTCTGAGCCTCATACCGTTGTTGCTGTGATTCACCTCTTCTGCCCGTTGATTGACAGGGACATGATCGTGTGAATCTTAATATGCAGTGAACGGGATGCAGACAAAAATTTTCAAATGAACCTGGTGGCACCAAGACTTATCTACCGATGAAGACCCAAGTATTACGAAGTTCTACTCGTGCTGCGAGACAGTGATCGACTAATTGTAAATTTTATAGAATTTTGATTAAACTTATTATGTCCTTTTGTGATATCACATCTGTTATCAGAATTCATAAAGTAGTTATAGAAATTTGTTTAAATAGATTATATTCAGTTGAAATCACATTGTTTAGTACTTCAAAATGTCAATAAGCTTTTTACTATGCTTAAAATCCCTTGAAGATGGAAGATTCTATAATTATTATTATTATATTATTATTATTATCTATTATATTATATATTTTATATTATATTATATATATTTATTATTATTATTATGAATGATTAAAACCATTTATTTATCTATTTGCAGGATAAAATGTAATAGCAATTTTATGCTCAATAAAGCCTAAAGTTATGTCAGTTTTAGCCTTTAAGTTAAAAAAATAGGGCTTATAATACAATCCCCATATATAATATATATATATATCCCTATAAATATATATATATATATAATATATATATATACCATATATATATATAATATTTATATATTATATATATATAATATATTATAAATATTATATATATATATAATATAATCCCAGTTTTATAAATATATATATATAATTATAATATATATATAAATTATAATTAGATATATATATATATAATATATATATAATTATATATAAATATCCTCTACCTCACCAGACGTCACAATTTTGCCCCCTCCTTAATCACAGACTAACCTGGGACACAACCACCCACCTACAATCAGATCATCTTCCCATCCTCATATCTCTGGGCTCCCCCACCAAACTCCCCAAAAAAGATCACTACATACAATAACTACAAAAAAGCTAACTGCACAGAATTCACACCATACCTAACCCCATGAAACCCTACACCAATACAGACGAATACCATCTTTAAACACCTCCATCATTCATTTTAAAACAACACATCATCAAATCACCAACCTATACATACCTAGGGCCACAAGAAATCCTACAATTCAAAACTATCGCATCGAAATCAGTCAACTATTAAACAAAGAAACTCCCTCCGAAAAGTCAATCCATACACCACATTAACCACAAATCAAATAACTACTAAAACACTCAGATCTCTAATTCATAATCCCAACCCACTAACAAATTTACGCAAAATACCTCATTACAAACAACATCTCACGCTAATAATAAGAAAACCTGGCAGTTTATCAAAAAATTAAAACAATCGCAAAACAACCCCTCCCTCACACGAATCCCCACCCTGCCGACAACTCCCTCCCTTCCTCAAACCAACAAGCAGACATCGCCAAACACTACGCTAATATCTCCCGTAAACCAAATCACCCCATTATTAGGTTTAACAAAAACAACAGACTCAAAAACTTTCCTCAGATCACAACCCTCCACCACCTTTTACAACCAACATGATATCAGAGACAATCAAAAACCCTTAAAAATTCACCAGCAACAGGGACCATACTCAATCTCAAACCTACATTTAAAACACCTAGGAGGAAAAACAATTCTCCTCATCACAAAAATCTAAACAAAAATCTGGAAAGCCAATTAATTATACCCCCATCGAAAACACAGCACTCATTCTCCCAATAACTTAAACCAAAAAAAACCCAACCCCATCCTCCTATCGACCAATCTCTTTCTCTCCACCATCAGCAACTGTGGAGAAACTAAATTAACCAAAAATCCCACACTCACCCTCCCAGAATTCCAACACGGATATAAAGGCAATCATTCAACAACATACAGCCCTACCCTCCCTCAACAACACCATAATTAATGCTTCAACCAATCCCCATCACACAAATCCATACTCACATCATCGACATTAACAAAGCCTTTGACACTTCCCCAACAACATCCTTATACAAAAAAATCTTCAATCCCCTAGAAAACAATATAAAATGCTCTCATAACCTCCTCACCCATCATACGCCATAATCTCACTTATAAAACACCCTCTCACCCTTCCACTTAAACTACAAACGGACGTTACCTAAGGCGCCACTCCTCTCCATCCTCTTCAATCTCTTTTGCAGCAGACATCCCACCCCTACCAACCAACACCAAACTAAACACTACACAGACGACAACAGTCTCATTTCCCAACATCCACTTGTAAATACATCCACCCAACACACCCAAGAATACCTACAATTACTAGAAATTTGGTTACTCACCATTAGAATGACAGCTTCCCCCATTAAATCCTCCATCACCCTCCTACCACAGCACGCCACCAAATCCACATCCACCAATAGTCACCTGAACAAACAAACCCCCTCCCGCTTAACAAACCCAAAAAGTATATAGTACTCACTTACGAACACACATATGACTTCTCCCCCCCCCCCCCATGGACCAAATACTCTCAACCCAACGGAAATTAAACACCCTCCTAACCCTCTCCCAACCACATCAGCACAAAAAACACACTCTTACCACCACACTACAAACCTTCTCCTTCAAACAATATTAAACTATGCCTTCCCCGCAGTTCCAGCACTATCACAATCCAACTTAAACAAAATACATTACACAAACACATCCCTAGATAAACACCGGATGTACCTAAAAACACCCCCATTCACATTACATGACAGATACACAATATCCGTCCAGCCCTACCCACTTGGAAGATGGGTACGGACACAATTTTTCAAAAAACACTCAATCCAACCCAACCATGCCACCAAATACTCTCCAACCCCCCCCCCCCCTCCCTCACCATTCCTCTGCATACATCTACAACAACATCCCCCTCCACCCCCAAATAGGTCTTGGCTCACTCACTCATACACAATTAACTAACACATATCTACAAAACCACCCAATACAATCTACTAAACCCCCATCCCCAAAAAACCCCTACAGAAGAATCACCGGAGCAATCAGTTCACACCCAAACTTTGCAAATAAATTCAGATTCAAACTTGACAACTTGTTCTCCTCATCTGCAATAGATGTTATATCTCGGACACAATGGAGCCTTCCTATCTGGATGCCCCCCTCGCGCCCCCTACCACCCTTCGCTTAACTTCTTCTTCTCTACCTGTGGAACCGCCAAGAGCAGTGCCGTCTTCTGGAGGCGTTGCCCCTCATAAGTGGGCCAGGCAGAAATAGATAAATATATATATATATTATAATAATAATATATATACCTATTTTTTATACAAACTTGTTTATTTAATGTATAGACATAGATAGATAATACTATAATACTATAAATTTATATATATATATAATATATTATATATATATATATATCAGTATTCGAAAAAGTTGGCCGAACTATAGCAACGGATTATGTAACGTGATGACTTGGGAGCGTCATAGCAACGGTTTATCTTACTTATGGAGTCTTGCTAATCGGAATTCTTATTTTTAGTGATTCGTATCATAAAACTGATAGATTTATTTCAGTGACTGATGTTATTTCTTCTCCATTTCTAGATTAGAAAATGAAAACAATCCATCTTCCCAATCCAATTCTTATTAGAAACTTTATTGAAATAAATTTTTTTTATAAGCTAAATTCAAATGTTAATTCAGAGAAATATTTTCTAACATTTGAAAAGTTTTCGGGTCTCTTCACTAAAATCAGACTCAGTTTGAATCAAATTTCGTCTGGCTTTTCATCGTTGAATAATATACAATGGCCAAATTTTATTGAGATCGCTTCAGCAATTTTTCTTTTTTTTTTTAATTTTAGGAATCAAGAAATACGCAATTTTAAATGTTTTTTTTTATCTAAAATAGGAAATTAGTGGAAATAATTTCCCAATTAATGCCTGTTATGTCAAATTTCTTCACTTATACATAATACACAGTCAAGATTGCTTAAGTAGTATTATTGCTCAAGTTCGGATTAAAATATAAAACGAACTGAGATCGTTTCCTCACACTACGAAATCTTTTCAAGACTTCTTTATCACTTATCTAGTAATTACCAATAAATTTAAGGTATTTATGAAGTTACAAACATAAATTAGTTTGTGAATATGAGGGATGAAATTAAAATTCAACCGAGTCAGCAATATTTTATTTATAATTATAAATTTAAATACATTTAAATTTTATTAATTTTGGTGGAATAAATATAATTTAAATTTAATACTGAAAGTTATGAATGTAAGAGTTGCAACCAATTAGAAATCCATTGCTGGAACATACTTAGTAATGAGGAACGTTCCTTCTGCTAATCAATACATATATTCCCTCCACCTCTCTCACTATTTTTCATTATTATCTTACTAATCATTGATTGTCCTTTAGTTCGTTCTTCACCGTGTTGTTGCTTGCTACATATTTTCCATGCTTACTAAGCATGTGCCTATTTAAGTTTCCTTTCTGATTACACTCATAGATACACTCAGAACATTTAAATAATTTTATATCTTGATGTGTAAGCATGTGTTCCTTCAATCTTCCTTTCTGATTACACTCATAGCCACACTCAGAACATTTTAATAATTTAATATTTTCATGTTTAAGCATGTGAAATATTAAGTTTGTTTTCTCATTACACCCATAGTCACACTCAGAACATTTAAATAATTTTAAATTTTGATGCATAAGCATGTGTAACTTTAAGCTTCTCTTCAAATTACACTCATAGTCGCACCCAGAACATTTAAATAATTTTATATTTTTATGCGTAAGCATGTGTAATCTTAACCTTCCTTTCTGATTACACTCATAGTCACACTCAAACATTTAAGTAATTTTAAATTTTGATGGGTAAAAATGTGCTCTTTTAGGTGTCCTTTCTGATTACACTCATAGTCGCACTCAGAACATTTAATTAATTTTATATTTTGATGTGTAAGCATGTGTTCCTTCAATCTTCTTTTCTGATTACACTCATAGCCACACTCAGAACATTTAATTAATTTATTTTGATGTGTAAGCATGTGTTCCTTCAATCTTCTTTCCGAGTACACTCATAGCCACACTCATACAATTTAAATAATTTAGATTTGATGTGAAGCATGTGTTCCCTTCATCTCTTTTCCGAACACTCATAGCCACACTCAGAACATTTAAATAATTTTATATTTTGATGCGTAAGCATGTGTCTTTTTAAGCTTCCTTTCTGAATACACTCGTAGTCACACTCAGAACATTTAAATAATTTACATTGCCTTGAGTTACAGTTTACCAATTATTTTACAGAGGATGAAATGGGAGTACAAATCTATAAAAGATGGTAAACCGAACAGAAAATGGACAAATTTTTCACTTAAATACAAAAAAATACCATAGACAAGATCACCTCTTAATATATTTTTGTTAATCCTTTTCACCCAAAAAGGGTATCTTTAACTAGATGCCAAATTTCTATATTTACTCTCGTTTATTGAAAAATTCTTCAACATAAAGGGAGCGGTCACAGAACCTTTTAGAATTCGAAAAGGAATCAGAGTTCGTAGATTAATCCTAAATGAGTTTCCTGCCATAATCCAAACTTAAAATGATGAAGAAATCCATACCGTAAAGGAAGTACATATGTAGAGGCGACGTTGCTTGAATTTTAGGTCCTTTATTTGAAAAATTTCTTCATAGATAAAAGGGAGCGGTCACAGACCATTTAGAATCGAAAAGGAGTCTGAAGATTCGTAGTGGAATCCAAAAAAGAGTTTCTGCCCAATTAATTTAAAATGATAGAAGAAATCCATGCCGAAAGGAAGTTTGCTATGTCAAGCGATGAATCCTCGAACTGTTATAGTTGTAAGGTGAGACCATAATCCAAATTAGAAATGAAATTGAAGTCCAGTTATCGATAATGTTGTCGTTATGCTTGAGTAATTTTTTCTGCACGAGTTTTGATTGGATTTGTTACTTTTAGTTTTTTCTTCATTTTGTCGTTGTTTTTGGTTATCGAGTCATGAGTCGAAGTTCTGGGTGTGTCTTTCGGGTTCAACACATTATATAGCGGTCAAATTGCTCAGTTGTGGTTTCCCTTTTAAAGAGCAAGCACCCTATATAAGGATGGTAATTTAGAAATTAAAGATCCATATTTTGAATGAGTTTTTATTCAACATAAGTTAATAAAGTATCAATGAAGTAAAGTAACAAAAGTCCCTTTTGTGAGATATCTTCGTAGGCGAATTAGTAGTCACAGACTGTTCCACGCGTTTTACCTCCCTTGCCTTACTTCTTTAGAGAAGATTTGTTGATCGAATTCAAGTCGGCAGCCTTTCGTGAAATTGTATCTAACGCTTCTTGCGAAGAGGATTTGGAAGAGAGTAATCTTGAGTGAATTTATTTTTTGGATTAACTTATGTTAATTTTATCTGACTCAGTATCTGACTGAAGAGTATCTCAAACGGACCGGGTTTATATTTATTTCATTTCGATTATTGCTAAAATTGCTCGCGCAAACTCCTTAGTATAAGTAACGAACATAAATTAAAATTTTTTACAAAGTTATAATGGAGTACTACTTATATTATATATATATATATATTTATAGTACTTATATTATATATATATATTATATATATATATATATATATATATATATATATTTATTATATATATAATTAATAACTATATATATATAATTTATATATAAGATTTTCTTTGTAAGGATATATGATGAGATACTAAAAAGATTTAGGAACTGATTTTTTTCAGGTACACTGAATTTCCTTTTAAAATATCAAACTGCTAAAGCATTCATCGAGACGGTCTGCTCTTTTAGGCCAGAATGAATATCACTTAACCAACTGAAGAGTTTTAGTTCGGATGCTGATGATGGTAGTGAGGCTGTATGAATGAAAAACTAGCAAAAAACCAGGAAAATGGCGTAGAGATTCCAGTAAAGACTTTTATTCGGCAACAAATTTGAGAAACCTCCATATCCATCGAATTTTCGCTTGTAGTCGTGGTAATGCCAGTTGATATTTATATTCAAAAAGTCAAAAAGCTTTAAGTCACGAATGCATAATCAGTCATGCTATTTGAGCTATCTTTTTGGAGGGCCTTTTATAAGATTCAACGCATTTTCTTGTATACTTTCGTCATGCAGTAGTTTGATGTCACGGTTAATCGAATTGAGCCATTTTACTTTAATCTTGATTTTGACACAGAGCTAAGCTAGTTTGTTTTATGACAATTTCCAGATTAGAAATAACCGAAAAACTATTTGAAAACCCTTTGAAATGGTTCAGAAATGGCTGACAATACTGAAGGGCTCATTATTAAGGCGATTATTTTTTTTTAATCAACTGCTAGAAGGGTAGTTGGCAGCAAAGCTTCAATAGAACATCGAGTTCCACATTTATAAATATATATATATATATCTATATATTATAATATATTATTATATATATATATATTATATTATATATTATTAATATATTATTATTAATTATATATAATTTTAACAACTCATAAACAGCCAGGAAAGGTCAAGAACCTGTCAAAGGGGCCAGAGCTCTTCTCCATCTCCTCTATCCTTCAGACTCTCTTTTCTGTTCGCCAGCATCGTAGCATTCTGTTCTTCAAAAGTCCTCACCTACTGTCATCATCTATCTCTTCATGGACACTCTCTATCCTGCATCCTCTCAGGTGTCCCCACATCTCAATCTGGCTGCGTCATCTTATTTAATATAGCCTTCACTCAACCTCCTCCTTTATTTTTTTTAAGTTCTTTGTCTTTCCTCTAGTCTTTCCCATTATCACTCTTAAAAACTACATCTCTGCCGACTGTATTCTACTATCCTCTCTTGTGGTCGTTCTCCATGTTTCTGCCCCATTTAGTAGAATCGGTGTTAACACAATCGTCGATATCACCTTTTTACCTCTACTCATTGTCTATCTTTCAGTAGAGACCCTGTTCTTACACTTCCCAATACTGAGCTATTCTACTTGTTATCTCTGTACATTTCTTCCTCCTCTTTCAAATACTCCATCAAGTATTGCATTCTCCACCCATTATATTCAGCCCTTCACATCTACTTCAGCTCTCCCTACTAACCACAATGCATCTCAGTCTTTATGTGATCTAGCCACGGAGAGGCAGATGATATCGGTTTCCAAAAATAGCTCATCATCATCCCATTTTCCCATTACCACCAAGGGTGGACGCACCCCGGAGGTGGGGTTTTTACAATCAAGGAATTTCCAGCCTGTTCTGTTGCATGACCTTTTTCCTCCATTAATTTCAGCAATAACCGAGGTCTCAACCCTAATTTCCACTTTGCAGTACATGACATTCATTCCTCTTCAAAATCTCATTTATTATTATTCTTAACACAAACTCAGGTATTTTTGAGCGTTCTAACATCAAACTCTGCTCTGGCACTCAGTCCCTTCTAGGAAGTTGAATCAAAGCATTTCTTGGAACTATAAAAGCTACATATGCTCGTTTATTATATTCCGATACCTTTTATAACGTAATTTCAAGGCGAACAAGAGATCCTTCGTGCTTCTGTTCTTTCTATATCGTGTGCTCTTTCAGTCTGGGGCTCTATACCATTCTTCAGTTTTCTCTATATCTCTTTATTGCAAGTGTTCCAGGCAAGATGTTACCTGTAGTGTTACATCCCCTGTAGTCTTTTTTTCCTTATTCTTTCTGAACTATGATGACGATCTTTCCACCTCTGGTACTTCGCTACTCGTTCAACAACCTATTGAACAAATTTCAGAATTCTTTCATTTCTTCTCTTTTCCCTCTTTTGTTTAAGTTCTTGAGGTACCCCATCTTTTCCGAATTTCATGTGTTCGCAGAGTCACCTCCACACTCTCCATAGTGATCTCCTCCCCTCCCCTAAAGACTCTTCTCCCCATCCCCACCTGCTCATTAACATTTAAAAGTTCTTTGAAGTATTTTTCCCTTTTATCTCCTGTTTGTCTGTTGATCCCACCAAAAAATTCCTTTGCTTATCCTTGATATTGCACACTTTCCTGCTTTATCCTCTATACGTTTTTGTCAGCCTAAAAATCCTCTTTTTTTTGCCCTCACATCTTCCATAATTCTTCCAACTCTCTTTGGCTGCCTTTTCTTTTACTCATCTTTTTCACTCTCTCTGTTTCATTTCTTCCCTCCATATACTGGGCCCTTGTCTGTTAGTTCTATTTTTCGAACACCTTCTCATCAACTACTGCTTTCCTCTTTATTGCCTCCTTCCCTTCTTCAGTCCACCGACTCTTGTTCTTTTCTCGTTCTCCACATCCTTTACTCAGGGTCTTCTCTGCTGCTTCTTTTTCTTTTCTTGTTTCTCCCTATCTCCCCGACTCTTAATTGTTATCTAGGATCTGACTTATTTCATATATTCCTTTTCTTGGCACACATCCATTCAGTGGATCCCTTTAATACTTTCCATTTATCTTTATTCCATCCCAACAAAAAAATTTTTTTATGCACTCTGTCTTCCCCTTCAGGTCCGTCACCATAGTATCTATGATCCGAAAATAATATATTGCTACTCCCATGTCTTTACTTAAGACATCTTCTGTTAGCCTACTATCAGACGATATTTTATGGTCTATAATTGATCTCTGATCGAATTCTCTGTGATATTGTTCCATCCTATATCTTGTGAAACCTATGTGAGGGTCCTCTGTTGTAAAAACCAGTTCATTTGATTTCATTCCTTCCCTTAAGAAATCTATCAACTTTCTCCTGCAATTTTTCTTATCTTCTCTCATACTGTGCCCACATTCTCTCACCTCATCTTCTTCTCCCCACTCTTGATGAAATATATACTATAATATAATATAATAACTATTAGTATATATATTATATATAATATATATATATATATATTATATATAATATATATATATATATATATATTATATATATATATATATATATTTATATATATATTATATATATTATATTTATTATGTTTTGATAACTTTTTTGGAAATGAGATCGAGTATCGATTATCGATTTTTCCGATACATCTATAGAAAAAGCATAAAGCGGATACGATACTGCATACATTGGAAATTGTCAAAAGCGATACACGATAACCGATAAGCAAAACTGTACTCGATCGAATACGTATCGCCGGATGCATGTATTCTAGATATGCCCATACTGATATATTACTTATATTTATACTATATATATATATAATATTATATATATCATTATATATATTATATTATATATATATATATATAATATATATATTTATATAATTATATATAATATATAATATTATGATATGATATTTAACCCGTTAATTTTTTCGTTAATACTTTAACGCTTTCGCTAATTTCGAAAAAAATTAACGGACAATTAACGAGTTACATTTGTGATTAACGTTAAGAGTTAAAATTTTTCCCTACATTCGTACATCCGTTACCGTTACCTTAATGTACGAGTTTATTAAAAATTTTTCTCATAGATTTACATTGTATTAGATTCAATTTTGATAACAGATAAGCTTTTTTTTCAAAAATTTCTAAACGCTCCTCTCAATGGCTTCAAATGTGTTTATCTTACCGGTTATATCCAGTTTTAGTGATGCATCCATGAGCGTATCAGCGAGGGCAGGAGGGGGGGCGCTATCCCCCCTAAACTTGGCGAAATAAAAAAAACGAACCTATATACACGTTTGCCAGACGAACGCTTCTAAGGATTTATTGGCTATAAAAACTGAAAAGATTTTTTATGCATTTTTCCCATCGATACGATATGAAGTAGTACTAACGAATTATCATACGTACTTAACAACTTACATTTTCTAAAGAGTTTTTGAATGTTGTTTTCTTTTTATATTGGCTGCTAAGTCAACTAGCTGTGTGGTTTTTCAGCTCAGGCTTCGTGACAGTATCTCCGAATAGACTCGTCAGTAGGTCGATAAACATTTGCGGCTTTTGCCAAAGCTGTAATCAGTCGGAAGGCCTCTAGTTGATTTTCAACTGCAGACAACACATTAAAAAACAATTGTAGAATGAAAAGAAATATTACAGCATTTTGAGGACCATAATTTTCTGCGGAACCCCATGGACTTGAACCTTTAAGGGTATAGGCCTACATGAGGAAGTTTTTGAAGACATGATTAATTTCGAATAGAAAGTGGTGATGTGGAATTGAAAAGCATATCAGGACAAAGAATGCCGTCTGAACCAGACGTCTTCGATGATCAAAATGACTTATCCAATTTGTGGGAATTTCATAAAATAACATGATTGTCGCGAGGATGCAAAAAATTTGGTGTTACTCCATATTGGATTTACTACCAATTATCACAGGCCTGCATTTGAAAAAAAAAGATTTCTGTTCCTGGGTTTTCTGAAGTAATATCCTAACGAAACTATGTCCTCTAATGAAAATATGACATTCAATATTTGCTACAAAAATCAGGTTGGTTCTTGAGATACACCCCCCCCCCCCCCCCCCCCCCCCCCCCCCCCCCCCCCCCCCCTATCGCACTACATTCTTTAGAAATGGGGTAATTTTAAGAAAAATTCGTTATTTATATCAAAGTTATTTAATAATTTACAATTACTTGTAAACTACGGAAAAAATAAATACCGACTCAATTCGACTTTCCTTTAATTAAATATTTAAACTTACAGACTGCTTATGAGCCTACCCAAGACGTGCCAAGAAACTATTTTCCAAGAAAAGAAGTCCTTGGTGATTTCCGTTTGTGAAGCGATTTTGGTTCGTCGCGTTTAAGAAGCACCGCAATATCGAGCTCACATAGTTTGATGTACCAGCGTCCTTTGATATGGTTCTTGTTTCCACGTTTTTTGTCTTTGGGTGAAATCTTTCACCTGTTCTCGCATGTAACATACCACGTTTGCGGGAAAATAGTCAAGATTGTGAATGGAGAAAATGCATTTTTCGCATGCGAGCTCCCAGTCTTTCGAAGCTTTTTATAAGCTCATTTACATGTGAGATATATTCTGAGCTTCATTTATTTCCCAGAAAACCGTCACATTACCTTTACTAAACGACTCGATTGCATCGTGTTCACTGGCTTCCATATTTGTGTAAAAATGCTTGTCCTTAAACAGAGTTCTAATTTGGGACCGTCAAATATGCCTGCATGCATGGAGCCTTGCATCACTGATGTGTGGGATTTTTTGCAGTAGAATACTTAAAAGCTTGGCTTCTTTATTCAGTGCTTTGACAAAGTTCTTCATCAGGCCAGCTTTATAGAGAGGAGGCAGTAAAAACATTTTTGGGGAGGGACTAGAGGTTCAGATACCACGTTGTGGCAGCCAAATTGGAATGTCTCTCGAGCTGGCCGGTTTTTTTGCTTATAGTGAAGAAGCACGGCTATCCCATAGACACATGAAGCAAGGATATTTTGTGTAGCCTCTTTGCATCCAAGAAGAAAGCACACAACCTGAAAGAAAGGATTAATTCTTAAAATAAATTAAAATATTAGTAAATTAAATAAAGATACTGTATATATGCATATTGATGTAAATGGTTTCTAAGAACTTATATTATTTTCATAGGTAATTTTTAAAAATGAAGAATTATAATGACAAGAAGAAACTGGGAGAATATAATCTTACTTGAAGATCACCACTATTACCAGTTGTGGTTAGAGTACTTGATTGTATTAATCAAAACTTCCATATTTTTGTAGCTTTTTGTTAACTGAACTGAATGGGCAATAGGTACGGATTCCATTTTATTGCCAATATTTAAGAGTCTGCCTTCAAGCTTCTGCTAGAAGCATCAATGAGAGCCTCCTTCACTTGGTTGGTAGAAACGCAAGTGCCTCACAATTAACTTTTAACATCACTTCAATTTACACCAAATAAGGCTGCAAGAAGCAACTGGCAAAGAATTTCGAACTTTTCGTCCACTCATCTTTAACAAGAGTATGTAATTCTTGAGGAGGAGGTTGTTCTCACTAAGACGGGATGCAAGAAGTTGTGCGCTCTCTTTAGAAAGAAGAGATCTCTAGTCAAGTCATTTAATTTACTTTGAGTGAGTGGTCTTGGCGAAGTTGGTTTGTAGGACGGGCTGATATGTCACTGAAGTGTTAGTGTCATCCACTTCTATATCTTCTTTATTGTCTTGTAGCTCAGTATTTTCAGGTGGAGAAGGAACTGGAACTCCTGGACCATGTGGTTGTGGTTTAATGGCAGAAGAAACATCAGGATAGACTACAGTGTGCTTGTTCTTCTTATTTATACCTGAAAAAAGGGTTTCGGACCTACTTAATTTATTAATATTAATTCACTCGACCATCGTATTCCACACTTGTTCATACACATTTTCATGCCAGACATCTTTCTAATTCTAAACCAACAATTTTCGTATAAATCAATTTAGGAGTATATAATTATATATATAGTTATATATTATATATTTATATATATATATATATTATATAATATAATATATTAATATATATATAATATATATATATATATAATATATATATACTATATATATATATATATTATATGATATATATATTATATATATATATATATTATATATATATATTATATATAATTACTATTATATATAAAAGCGAAGAGGCCAGGGATGTAACTAGAAAACTATAAATATAAACGAAAAATAAATATCAATTTTATTTATCGGATATTTAAATGCAGAATTAAAAAAAAAAATTTAATTTATTCTAATATTTATAATAACTCCATATTAATATTAGTAAAAACTGCAGGGTGGCAATTTTGGTGTTTTTTGATTTTTTAAAAAAATCAATTTGTGATTTTTTGATTTTTTTGATTTTTTTCTATTTTTTCAGATTCGTAACGTCACGCGATAAATAATTTGTAACGCAAATTATATTTCGGGTGACGTTACGAATCCAAAAATCAAAAAATATCAAAAATCAAAAAAATCACAATTGATTTTTTTTTAAAAAAATCAAAAAAATCACCAAAATTGCCATCCCTGGACTAAAAAGTGAGGCTCTGATTAGACTTGGAAAGACCTTGAAAGTGCAGTCTCGGGTCTCGGAGAAAAGTTGCAAATGTCAGCTTAATAATAATCATAATTGGAGAACAATTATTATTTTTTTCTTTTATATCCTTTTAGGGGGTTCGAGCGACGGAGGGACAGAGGGGGGGACGAAGTACCCCCGTCGTCCCCGGTAGGCCGAGGAAACCACCGACTCTCTTTATCGTCTTGTGTACCCCGTGGGACATTCTTAGTGAAAGAAAAAAAAAATACAACATTTGGCAACTTTCTCACTCGGGAGTAGCCGCATCTTCGATTTATCAAAAAACTGTAAAATTTTATTTTCATAAATTTTTAACAATTTTAATTTTTAAAAGCGTTATTTTTAATTTTTTTTTTAATTTCTGCGGTAAAAAATGTTTCCTGAATTAATAAAATGTATTCATTTTCGATTGGTACCTGTTATAGTTTTTAGTACATGCCTGGCCTATTGTTTCTCGGATGCTGACCCATAATATATATATTTAATATATATATATTATCATATATAAAATCTATACTATACTATTATATATATTTTATATATATATTATATATAATATATATTAATATATATATATTTTATATATATAGGCCCTAATATATATTTAACAACAAATTTCTCTACCAGAATAATACACTATTTTATACACAATTACAATTTCAATAGGCTAACAAAAGATTTTTATAAATTCTAATTTTCAAGACTATATTCTTTTAAATAATTATCTAACCTTGAGAATTGGTCATGCAAAAAATAAGTCTGTAATATGTCCTTGCTTCTCTCCAACCAATAGGTACACCAAACTGACAAAACAGTTCGTATTTTTCCTCACTCCAGCGCTTAAGCTATATGATACAGAGCTTTGCAAGACATATAGGTTTTTGTTTTATCTACTAGCTTTATT
This sequence comes from Trachelipus rathkii, assembly GCA_015478945.1. Taxonomy (NCBI): domain Eukaryota; kingdom Metazoa; phylum Arthropoda; class Malacostraca; order Isopoda; family Trachelipodidae; genus Trachelipus; species Trachelipus rathkii. Next base: position 20,499 of record JABUQX010046278.1, on the reverse strand, counting down.
CCAAAAATATTGCCTTGTAACAGAACTTACTAACGCTTTAGTGCATTATGCGGTCACTAAAGTTACTTTGCCACAACATAACAAATCTATCAGGAACTGTTTTTACACTTTCCTATCTCATTTTATGAAATATAGGAGTTTTGCTAATGTATCTGCCTGCAAAAACTTCACAAAAAACAATATACAAGGCTTTCGAAATTACATTTTAAAACAGTTCCTAGATGAGACACAGTCAATGGATTAAAAGTAAGAACACTAGTTGGAGAAAGTGGCAGCCAACACACAACACTCGCCCCCTCGGTCCAGTAGAGACTGAGCTCTCTATGCCATCTAGGAGCTCGGCTCTGTATGTTTTTAAAAACTAAGACCTGATTGAGCATATGAATGCTGATTTGGATTTAGGAGAAAAATTTCATTAACAACCACTATAAAACCCCCAGGAACATTTGGTCGCAGGCTACGTGTTATCTATAGGATGAAGGTTTTTTGATCTTGAAAATTTGGCTTAATCTTCAGAATTTCTGGGGTTTCAAGTTCTTGAAGGGATGGATGATAAAACCATTGCCAACGCATGATTTGTTTTTAGAAAAGATTTGGATCCCGAGACTATGCGTTGTTCAAGGGTACGCGGACTTGAGCAGCAATGGTCTATTGGAAGAACATGAGTTCACACAAGACCAACTGCTGCGAAAAATATAAAAAAGGATTACTATTTTCATTGTGTTAAAGCCATCGTTGCAAGAGTTAATTGCATAACTAATCAAAACGAATTATTTCTGGAATTGTCTAAATTTGTAAATTATGTAAAAGGGTGTGAGAGAAGTCCATCTAAGGAAAATACAATTCCCAACTTGCCTAAACTTTGTGAACCCGTTGGACTCAAAATTCATGTTTTGCTATTTAATTCATAAATATGATAAAACGTTTAGGTAGCATATTGTCAAGGAGGCAACAGATCAACAAAGAAAACAGCGCTTTTCTATCTATTACTGTTTCGGAAATAAGATCCAATTTCATTATTACCTTTTTCCGTAATACCAAATATTTGCTTTAGTTGAACCAGTTTTGGCTAACATTATTCAAACACAAAATATTGACCTTATGCAGTGTGCCTGGATCATATCAAAGAATTTGAAAGTTGTTAAAGACCACTGCAAAACTGCTAAAAATAATTGTTGATCTGCTCTTATCCACCAATATTAAATGTTACTACTGCTGAGTTCTTAGTAGAACTTAGTAGAACTTGTACCACCTAGAATCCCAACAACATCTAAGCAAATCTCTGCTGAAACTACTGCTGAATATTGGAAGGGTTTCTGTACTTGTGTTTTATCTTGACTCACATTCATCCTCTTTAGAACTAGATTTCAGAAAACAACGTGCCAGCAATTCAAATTTTCCATTTTAAAATGCTTTTCAGAGTTTTATGTCCTGATATCAACAAAAATTCATACCGAAACTGATTATGGTATATCTTGTGGCATGATAAAAAAATGCATTAACAAAACAATGAGATCGTAAAATATGAAAGTACATTAAAGAGCCAAAAACCCTTTTTTCCTCAAATAAAAAAATTGTCTATAATTGCATTTTTGTGCATACCGTGTTCAACAAGTACCAGTGAAAGGCTTTTCAGCACTCTGCGAAGAGTACAAGGCTTGGTAAGAAATACAATAACGAAGGACAGGACTGAATGCGGCCATGTAGAATGAGTATTCTCAAATATTAGGATATAGACTATTAGAAACATTATACAAAAAAATAACGATTAGACAAGGTAATTGGCGAAATCCTCTGAAAATCAAGGCGTCTAATGCTCAATTTGATTCTATAATGTTCTAATTATTCTATATATCCTAATATTCTATGAATTACTCATTCTACTCGCATTAAGCCTGTCTTCGTTGCATCTGTATTTCATTAGACCAAGCCCTTTACTCTACGCAGAGTGCTGAAAGATATTTCAATGGTACCTTATTGAAACAGCGTAGCAACCAAACTGCAATTAAAGACATTTTCTTTATTTGAGGAAAAAAGGGGGTTGCTTCTTTAATGACTTCAGCAAAGTTCAAAGTCTTTCAACTTTTGTTCAATCCAATTTTTTTTATCCAGCCACAAGGCATACCATAAGTCAGTTTATGTATGAATTTTGTTGATATGAAGATCATAAAACTCTGAAAGCAGATGCAAATGAAAAATTTGAATGTGGCACGTTGTTTTTTCTGAAAAATCTGTCTCTAAGGGATGAAAGTGAGTCAGAAAAACACACAGTTACAGAACCCTTCAATACTTCAGCGAGTAGTTCAGCAAGAGATGACTTTGCTTTATGATTGTTGGGATTTGTACATTTCTCTATGTGGAGCAGTTCTACTAAGAATCAGCCAGTAATAACATTTTCGCGATGAAGAGCAGAATCCAACAAATTATTTGTTCAGCCAGTTTTGCAGTGGTCTTTAACAAACTTTCAAAATTCTTTGGATATGATTAGAGTACTGCTTAAGTCAATATTTTTTATTGAATAATGTTATCAACTGGTCAACTTAAGCAAAATATTTGGTTATACGGAAAAGGTAATAATGAAATTGTATCATGTTGCCGACAGTATAATAGAAAGCTGTTTTTCTTGTTTGCTGTTGCTTTCCTTTTGACATATCTAACCCTAAAACAGGTTTTATTATTTATGAAATTAAATAGCAAAACTATATTTATTTTTTGAGTCCAACGGTTTCACAAAGTTTAGGCAAGTTGGGAATGTATTTCTTTAGGGATGGAGCAGTCTCTCAAAGAGTTTGTTTTATTGTTGGCATAGTGTTTCGCAATTCCAGAAATAATGTATAGCGTCATTAATGACTAACATAAGACGCATGCTTTACCACAATGAAACTATAATCCGTTTTTATATTTTTCAGCAGTTTCTGTTTGAACTCCATGTTCTTCCAAAACCATTGCTGCTCAACCGTCGTACCCCTGAACAACGCATAGACACGGATCCAAACATTCATTTTCTAAAAAACAAATTTCAATCTTTTGGACAGATGGTCTTATCATTCCATCCCTTCAAAAACTTTGAAACCCAGAAATTTTCTTGAGCAGTCAATTTTTCAAGATCAAAAACCTTAATCTTATAGATAACACAGGCCTGCGACCAAAATTTCCTGCGGGGTTTTATAGGTTGTGGTGTTAATGAACATTTGTCTCTAATCCAAATCAAGCATTTCACTATGCTCAATCAGGTCTAGTTTTTAACAATACAGACGAGCTCCCTCAGATGGCATTCGGAGCTTCAGTCTCTCAGCTGCACCGAGGGGGCGAGTGCGTGCTGTTTTTTGCTTGCTCAACTCTCCAACTAAGTGTCATTACTTTATCCATGACTGTTTCGATTAGAAAGTGTAACTTAAATTGTATATTCTAAAGGCTTTATTTGTTTTTCGGAATTTTATTTGCAGGCAGATACATTAGCAAAAAACTCCTAATATTTCATAAATTGAATAGAAAGTGATAAAACCGTCTGGTGGCTGTTTGCTAAATTTATTGGCAAAGTAACTTTAGTGTGATAATAAATATAACGCCGTTAGTAAAGTTTCTTTACAATGCATATTTTTGGAATAAGGCATAGGAGGATCAAGACAAAACCTAATGTGGCTGCAAACCAGTGTATCATATACGCTTAAAGAGCGCGGAGTGAGGGAAAAAACGAACTGTTTGTCATTTGGTGTCCTATGTAGTGCAGAGAAGCAAGACCATATTTACAGACTGCCATATTTTTGCGAGACCAATCTCAAAGTGAGATAATTATTATTACGAATATAGTCCTTGAACAAATCTAAGAAAGTTTATAAAAATCTTGTAAATTTATTGAAATTGTAATTGTGTATAAAAATAGTGTATTATTCTGGTAGAAATAATATTAATATTATATAATAGGCCTATATATCTATATATATATATATATATATATATTTATATATATATATATATATATATATAAATTATATATTATATATACTATATATAATTTATATAATATATTACTATAATAAATATCGGTCAGCATATCACGCGAAAGGCCAAGGCTCAGTAAGCTAAAAACGATAACAGCGTACACGAAAATAAATATCAGTTTATTAATCAGGAAACATTTTTACCGCAGAAATAAAAAAAATTTAAAAATAACGCTTTTAAAAAACTTAAATTGTTAAAAATTATGAAAAATTTAATTTTTGAAAAATCGAAGATGCGGCTTACTCCCGAGTCTAGACGGGAAAGTTGACAAATGTTGATTTTTTTTCTTTTTACTATAAGATATACCACGGGTAAACAAGAACGATAAAAGAGAGAGTCGGGGTTTCTCGGCCACCGGGGGACGATCGGGGAGGACTTCGTCCCCCCCTCTGTCCGCACGTCGGCTCGAACCCCTTAAAGAAGGATATAAAAAGAAAAAAACTAATAATATTCTTCCAATTATATTAATAATAAAGCGACATTTGGCAACTTTTCTCCCGAGACCCGAGACTGCAGCTTTCAAGGTCTTTCAGTCAATCAGAAGCTGCACTTTTTATTTTAGTAACAATTTTTTTGGATGAATTTTTTGATTTTTTTAAAAAAAATCAATTTGTGATTTTTTTGATGTTTTTGATAATTTTGGATTTTTTGGATTCGTAACGTCACGCGAAATATAAATTTGCAAGTTACAAATCTATAATCGGTGACGTTACGAAATCTTGAAAAATAGAAAAAAATCACAAACAAATAAAAAAAATCACAAATTGATTTTTCTTAAAAAACAATCAAAAAAATCACCAAAATTGCCATCCCTGCAGTTTTACTAATATTAATATTGGAGCTTATAATAATATAGAATAAATTAATTTTTTTTTAATTTCGCGAAAAAATGTCTACTGATTAATAAAATGATATTTATTTTCGTGTATATGTTATAGTTTCTTAGTCACATGCCTGGCCTTTTCGGGGATGCTGGAGAAACTATATATTATATTATATATATATAATATATACTAATATATTATATATATATATATATATACGATATATATATATATTACTTATAATATATTATATATATATATATACTATATATTATAATATATATATATATAATAATATATATATATATATATATAAATATTATATATATATATATATATACTCCTCAAAATTGTATTGTATATAAAAAATGTTGTTGTTTTAAAAAACTGTAATTTCCTAGGTATGAAAAATTGTTGTGTATAAAGTGGAAACGAGGGTCGAGATGAATTAATATTATTACAATTAAAGTAGGCGAAACTTTTTTCAGTATCAATAAGAAGAACAAGCACACTGTGCTACGCCTGATTTTCCTTCTGCCATTAAACCACAACCACATGGCCCAGGAGTTCCAGTTCCTTCTCCACCTGAAAATACTGAGCTACAAGACAATATAGAAGATATAGAAGTGGATGACACTGACACTTCAGTGACATATCAGCCTACGTCTAAAAACACTTCGCCAAGACCACTCACTCAAAGTAAATTAAATGACTTGACTAGAGATCTTGGTCTTTCTAAATAGAACGCACAACTTCTTGCATCCCGTCTTAGTGGAGAACAACCTCCTCTCTCAAGAAGTACTTACTTTTGGTTCAGAAATAGAGACGAAAAGTTTCGAAATTCTTTGCAGTTGCTTCTTGCAGCTATTTTGTGTATTGCAATGATGTAAAAGGTTTAATTGAGGCACTTGGCGTTCCTTACCAACCAGGTGAATGGAGGCTCTTCATTGATTCTTCTAGCAGAAGCTTGAAGGCAGTACTCTTAAATATTGGCAATAAAATGGCATCCGTACCTATTGCCCATTCAATTCAGTTAACAGAAAGCTACAAAAATATGGAAGTATTGATTAATACAATCAAGTACTCTAACCACAACTGGTTAATATTGTGGTGATCTCAAGGGTAAGATATATTACCCAGCATTCTTCGTCATTATAAATCTTCATTTTAAAAAAAATTACCCTATGAAAAAAATATAAGTTCTTAGAAACCATGTACATCAATATGCAAGCATAAAGACAGATTTCAATTTTAATTTACTACATTTAATGTATTTAAGAATTAATCCTTTCTTTCAGGTTGGTGCCTTCTTCTTGGGATGCAAGGAGGCTACACAAAATATCCTTGCTTCATGTGTCTATGGAATAGCCGTGCTGATAGTCTTCACTATAAGCAAAAAAACTGGCCAGCTCGAGAGACATTCAAATTGGCTGCCACAACGTGGTAGCTGAACCTCTAGTCCCTCCCAAAAAATGTTTTACTGCCTCCTCTTCATATAAAGCTTGGCCTGATGAAAAACTTTGTCAAAGCACTGAATAAAGAAAGGCCAAGCTTTTAAGTATCTATTGCAAAAATTCCCACACATCAGTGATGCAAAGCTCCATGCAGGCATATTTGAACGGTCCCAAATTAGAACTCTGTTAAAGGGCAAGCATTTTTACACCAATATGAAGCCAGTGAACAAGATGCATGGCGATCGTTTAGCAAAGTAATTGACGGTTTTCTTGGAAATAAAAGAAGCTCAGAATTATTCACATGATAAATGAGCTTATGAAAAAGCTTCAACGAATGGGAAAACTCGCATGTCGATAAAAATGCATTTTTTCCATTCACATCTTGACTAGTTTTCCGCAACTGTGGCGATTACAGCGCAGGAACAAGGTTGAAAGATTCACCAAGACAAAAAAGACATGGAACAAGGATATCAAAGGGACGCTGGACACTCAACAAATTACGCTGACTATTGTGGTGTCTAAAACGCGACGAACCAACATCGCTTCACAAACGGAAATCATCAAGGACTTCGTTGTTTTTTGGAAAATAGTTTCTTGCACGTCTTTTGGGTAGGCTCATAAGCAGTCTGTAAGTTTAAAATTATTAAAGGAAGTCGACACTGAGTCGGTATATTTATTTTTCTAGTTACAATATTGTAATTTATTAAATAACTAGATTAATAACAGAATTTTTATTAAAATTAAACACAATTTTCTAAAAGAGTATTGCGTTGTATCAGTCAAAACCAGACCTGATGAGCAACAATGAATGTTCATATTTCAAGTAGCGAGTGACATTTCGCTTAGAATTACTCTCAGAAAACCCCAGGAACAGAAATCTTTTTTTCAACATGCAGGCCTGTGATAATTCTCATTGCCTAACAAATCCAATATGGTGGAATAGCACCAAATTTTTTGCATCCCATGACAATCATGGTTTATTTATGTCAATTCCACACAAAATTGATAAGTTCATTTGAATCATCCGGAGACGTCTATTCAGACGAATGCCTGTAGTCATTCTTGAGATCGCTAATCCAACGGCACAGACATTTTATATTTCGGGAAATTTAATCACAAATCCTAAACACCACATAGAAGCGCTACGTGGCTCGCAGTGGTCGCTGAACCTGCAGAAACCTTCATTCCTTCATAAGCCTGATAATGTAATATTTCTTTTCATTTCTGCCAATTGTCTTTTTTTATTTCGCTGTCTGACAGTTGAATATAACTAGTACGCCACCTTCCGACATTGACTTATAGCAGCTTTGGCAGCCGCCAAATGTTTATCGACATACTGAGAGTTCTATCGGAGAATAACTGTCAGATCTGTGTATATGCCACAGCTAGATTGACTTACAAGGCCAATATATGAAAAAGAGAAACACAACAAAAACTCTTCTAGGAAAAATGTAAGTTTATTATACAGTTAAGAATACAGTAATTACTACTTCAATATCTATTGATTGATGCATCCTTTTCGAGAGCATAATCCAATAATATCCTTAGAGCGTCGTCTGGCAACCGATAATAAGTTCTTTTTTTATTTCGCCAAGTTAGGGGGGGAAGCGGCCCCCCCCCCTCCCCCCTGTATACGTCATGATTACATTCACTAAACTGGATAATAAACCGTCTGTAAGGATAAACACAATTTTGAGCCACTTGAGAGGAGCGTTTTAGGAATTTTTGAAAAATCGATTACTGATGATGTTACAACAAATCGACCTCCAAAAGGAATTTAGTTTATAATGAGAAAATTTTTTATAAATCGTACCATATTTGTATTTAACGGTTAACGGATGTAGGGGGAAATTTTAACTCAACGTTAATTCACAAATGTAACTCGTAATTGTCCGTTATTTTTTTCGAAATTAACGAAAGCGTTAAAAGTTTAACGAAAAAATTACGAGTATAAGATATATATATATTTATATATATTATATATATAATTATATAATATTATATATATATATATCATATAATTATATATATATATATACATATATATATATATATATATATAACTATATATATATATATTATATATATACGAGTTACTGCAATTGTTAGATACATGCATCGGCGATACGTATCGATCGATACATTTGTATCGGTTATCGTAATCGCTTAGAACAATTCCTAAACATGTATCGAGTATCCGGTATCGCTTTATGCTGTTCTATAGATGATCGGAAAAATTCCGCGATAACTCGATACTCGATTCATTGTCCAAAAAAGTTATCCAACTACTATATATATATATAATATATATACTATATTAGTACTATATATATATATATATATATATATATAATATATATATATACTATTATATATATATATATTATAATATATATATATTATTATAGTATAATTTATATATATATATATATTATACTTATATATTTCAATGCAAGAGTGGGGAGGAGAGATGAAGACGGGGTGGAGAGAATGGTGGGACAGATGGAAGAAGATAGAAAATTGCAGCAGAGAGAAGTTGATAGATTCTAGCTTATAAGGACAGGGGAAATGAAGATCATGAATGCGTTTTTGCTCCACAGATGGACCTTCACAATAGGTTCACAAGAATAAGATGGAACAATACACAGAGAATTCGATCAGAGATCTATTATAGAATTTTAAAATATCGTCTGATAGTAGGCTACTAATAAGGCGGAATGTGAAAGTGAGTAACAATATATATTCGGATCATGGATTATTATTGGTGACGGACCTGAAGGGGAAGACAGACAAGTTGCAGAATAAAGAAAAATGTGATTGGATTAAAGTGGAGTCACTGAGGGAGTGTGACAGAAAAGGAATATATTGAAATTAACGTCAGATCTAGAACAATTAAAGGAGCTCGGAGATAGGGGCAGAAACAAGAAAAGTAAAAAAGTTGCAGCAAGAGAAGACCACTAGAAGTAAAAGGATGACGTAGGGAAGGAACGAGGAGGAAAAGACACAGAGAGGCGGTGGACTGAAGCAAGCGAAGTTACATCAAAAAGAGGAACAGCAGTATGCTGAGAGGTGGTTGAAAAATAGAACTAAAAAGACAAGGGCCCAGTATATGGAGGTAACTCAAGAGAGCCAGTTGAGAAAAGAAGAAAAAGAAGAAGAGCAGCAAGAGAGAGTGGCAAGATTATGGAAAGATGTGAGGGTAAAAAGGAAGAGGAGTTTTAGACTGACACAAAACGATTATGAGGATCAAGAGGAAAAGTGTGCAATGTCAAGCGATAAGCCAGCGGTAATTTTTGGTGCAGCCCATCAAGACAACAGGAGATACGGAGCAATACTGTCACCAAGAACTGTATAAATGTGAATGAGCAGTGTGGGGATGCCGAAAAGACGATAGTGAAGGAGGGGTGGGAGAGAGACTCCACTGATGCTCTCGGTGACCCTGAGAACATGAAGATTCGGCAAGATGGTCATCGGTACATAGAACTAACAAAAGAATGAAAGAAATCTCTCTCTCGCGAAGCTACCAAGGGGTTGGGAGTCCGACATCATAGTCCCAAGGAATAAAGGGAACAAAACGATACAGGGGGAGTGATTACAAACTTACCAGCCGGTAACGCATCTTCTTGCTGACATTTGGGCATAAAGCGGAATACGTAGAGAACACTGAGCAATATCAGTAGGCCCAAGACTGCCGGAGAAGAGCAGCCCACGATATAGGAGCAGAACAGAAGCACGACGGATCTCTTGTTCGCCGTTGAGAATTACGTTAGAAAAGGTACGGGAATAATAAGCGAGCATATGTAGCTTTTTCATATGCTTTCTCTAAGAAAAGCTATGATTTCAGTTCCAGGAAGGGACTATGGAGCAGTGCTAAGAGATGAGGAATATGCTGCGAGTGGCATTAAGAAAGTTGAGAGGAGCCTTGCGACAGAGTTTGTTGTAAAGCACGATATAAATCTCAATGTGAAGAACAGGAATATGAGAATAGGCAATGGTTTTAGGTCGAGAACAGGAGCAAACAGCGCGTACGTTTTCACCCGTGTTGTGTTTGTAGCATCTCTGGATGTAGTGATCACAAAGATACGGAAATAATGGAGATTAGGACTGACATATTCTGGCATCGCGCAGTGACTTGGCATCGCTGGAGCGAAGACAATATATAAGATCCGGTAAGTTTATAGCTTAGAGAGGCCGGTCTGATAATGAACACATACAAAGACTGAGATCATTGTGGTTAGAGGGGAGAGCTGAGAGTAGTAGATGTGGAAAGGACTGAGATATAGATGGTGAAGAAAATGCCAATACTTGAGTGGAGTATTTGAAAGAGGAGGAGAGGAAAGTGTGATGTTACAGGTGTGATAATAAGATAGAATAAGCTCAGTATTGGGAAAGGTGTAGAAACAGAGGTACCATACTGAAATCAAATTGAGTATGGAGGTGAAAAATGGTTGATACTTCGACGGAGAAGTCAACAACCGATTCTACTATAATGGGGCAGAAATGAGTATATTACAGAGAGCGAATAGTAACATTACAGTCGGCAGATGATGTACGGTTTTCAGAGTGCATCAGTGGAAATACTAAGGAGACAGACCAAGAAACTCTTAAAATACAAGGACGGAGATGTTGGAGTATGAAGGCTATATTAAATAGATGATAGACAGCCGGATTGGACTGGTGGGGGACACCTAGGACTCGAGAGTCGGCATGAAGAGATTAGATGGAGACAGTAGCAGTTCGGCAAGGAACCTTATTGAAGCATGGCCTGCTAATCGCATGGCTGGAAGAGAGAAGAGAGAGTCCTGAACGCTAGAGGGTAAGATGGACATACCTGGCCCCTTTGACAGGTCGTTGACCCTTTCCTGGAGCTGTTGATAAGTTGTAACATTATATATACTCATACTATATATATATTACTATATATATAATATTATCATACTACAATATATATATACTACTATTATATATATCTTTATTATATATTTATATAAATATATAATATAATTTCTAATCAATTAGAACTGCGATTGTCTATAATATTGAGTTTTCGTTGCCAATACTCTTCTAGCAGTGATTAAAAAAATTAAGTGTGTGTGCATTCAGTATTTTGTCAAGCCTTCAAAGGGGTTTTAAAGAAGGTTTCGATAGCACGTTTCTTAATATTAGTCAATAAAACAAACTAGCAATATTAGCTTTCTTCGTGTACAAATCCCAAGATTAAAGTTAAAATGGCCTATTCAATTCGCAATTAACAGTGACACTCAACAAACCTACTGCAATGAACGAACAGTAGTACACGATAACTGCTAGCGGTGCTATCTATGAAAGGCACCCAAAAAGATAGCCAAAAGTCATGACGAGTTATGCCTTTTCTGAAGTAGTTGCGTATGACCTTTTTAGATTGAGTATTTATCAACTTGGCATTTACACGAACTAACACATCAATCGCACTGGACTATGAGCGTCTTCTCAAATTTACTTTGCCGAAATACAGTCTTTTCCTGGACATTCATCTACGCCCATTTTCTGGTGTTTTGCCCAGCTTTTCACTCTCTCTCTAATTACAGCACCCACTAACCATCATCCGCGGTCAGTAATGTAAAGTTATATTCTTCTTCCTACAGAGGCAGGACCGTCTTTTGTAGACTGTTTGATATTTTTCAAAAAGGAAAATTCAGGTGTATGACATCAGGTTTCCCTAATTCTGTTCACAGTATTATCATATTTCTTTAAATTGTAGAGCTCTATATATATATATATATAAATATTATAATATATAATATATAACTATATATATATCTATCCTTACTATATATAATATATCTATATATAAAAAACTATATGTATATAGATATATGTATATTAAGTTACTTATAGTGTGTTATATCGTAATGAAATGGATACACAAACGACACTTTGTTAAAAATTTTAATTTATGTTGATACTTATGCTAAGATTTGCGCCAAACTTTAGTATAATCGAAATGAAATAATATATACACCCGTCACGTTTGAGATACTTCTTTCAGTCAGATCTGCGTCAGAAAAAACTCAATAAGATCCAAAGAAATAATTCACCTCAGAATCATACTCTCTCCAGAATCCTCTCGGCATAGAGAGATAAAAATTCACCGAAGGGCTGCGACTTGAATTCGATCACAACCATTTTCTCATAAAGAAGTAATGCAAGCAAGGTTTACCGAGTGGCAACAGTCGTGCACTACTATCTCGCCTACAAGAAGTATCTCAACAGAAAGGTGACTTTTTGTTACTTTACCTTCAATTGAATATCCTTTATTACTTATGATGAAATAAAAACATCAATTTAAATATGGATTATTTTTATTTAGCATCATCTTATACATAGGCAGTGCTTGTCTTAAAAAGAAACGCACCAATCTTTCCAATTCTGACCCTATATAAATTGATGTGACCGGAAAAGACACCCAGAACGTCGTCATGACTCTAATGCTCAAAAAAAACAAAACGAACAAATGAAGAAAAAACTAACTACAAATCCATCAGATCACTCGGAGAAATGAACTCAAGCAAACGAACATTTCGATACTGGCTTCAAATTTTCATTTCTAATTTTGGATTATGGTAATCTTTTCACATTTTCCACACAACTATAACAGTTCGAGGTTCAATCGCGTAGACATTTGCAAACTTACCTTTTCGGCCGGATTTCTTTACATTCAGTTATGCGATTATCGGGCAGAAACTCATTATTGGATTCCACTAACAGAATATCTCGATTCCTTTTCAAATTCTAAATGGCTCTGTGACCTCTCCCTTTTATATCTGTATGAGATTCAAATAAAGGACCCTAATTTCAAGCAACTTCGCCTCGACATATGTAACTTCCTTTACGGTATGGATTTCTTCATCATTTTAAGTTGGATTATGGGGCAGAACTTATTTTTGGCATTCCACTACGCTCTCTCTTTCGACATTCTAAATTGGTTCTGTGACCGCTCTCACTTTTATGTCATCGACAGAATTTTCAAATAAAGATAGTTATATATCAGCAAACTGTCTCAATACTCCAAGCCAATGCTTTCTCTGGTAACTACAGCATTTGAACACTACGTGCGCATGTGGTCAATCCATGGAACATTAGAAAACGTCTCATGATACTGGACCTCTTTCCTCTGGATCTCTCGGTTCGATCAATGTAGGCCTATTCTAATTAGTGAATAATTACATTGTTTCTTTATTATATGTAATTACATTTTTGTACCTTCCTATACATTTAAATGTTTGTTTGTTGTTATATCCTAACGGGATATAATCACCACATATGCTTGTATTTAACTCCTATATTATTTTCAGTATATTAACTCCTATTGTATTTTTTATGTATTCAAAATTTTGCTCATATATGTTTAGAATATTCGGATGTAACAGTTTGCTCGTATCGTTGAATTTTCTTTCAATTTAATGTATGCATACTTTGCTCTTCAATGTTTGTAGTGTGCCCTACTTATGTCCTCAACATAATTAGATAGTGTTTGTCATGTTTGAAAGATTATTATTAATGTAGTATTTTTACTTATCTTTTACCTCAATTGACATGTTTTATAATGTTAGTGCCGCCATCCCTGTCCAAATGCCACATATGATATACATCTTGAAAATAAAATTAGGTACATAATTTTTATATTGCTTGTATAATATCCTATAATCATACTTTCTCACTCGTGTTTAGCGCGGGAAGTAATGTAGGATTCTCGAGAGCTTGTAAATTATTTTAATTTATGTCGTATTATACTAAGATATCTCTCGTGCAGCAGAATTTTTTTGCATACACAGTCGACTAATGAAATCAATACTCAACCCGTCCGCTTTGACTACTCTTCCCAGTTCAGATCTTATGAGTCAGAAAAGATTAACAATAACGGAATCCCAAGAAAGAAATTAAATTCACTCAAGATACTCTCTCCGAAATCCTCCCGGGCAAGAGAGGTAAATTTCACGAAAGGGCTGCGACTTGAATTCCGATCACAACTTATTCTTCTAAAGAAGTAAAGGGCAACGGAGCGTAGACGACGTGGACCGTCCCTGTGACGACCTAATTCGCCTTACGAGAAGTAATATCCAACAGAGGAAAATGTTACTTTACCCCCCCTCAATTGAAATAATCTTATCATAATCTTATGTTTTGAATTAAAAAAAACCAATCAAAATTTCCCAAATATGGATTTCCCTAATTACCATCCTCCTTATAAATAGGTGCTTGCCCCCAAACAGAACCAACCCCTTCTAGCATAAGTCCTACTAATATTATATTTATATAATAATAATCAATAAACACTAATCCTGCACCTCCCGAAATAATCCTACACATAAATACAAACTAACTTCAAGTATTAGTAATGCAATAAATATTATCTTTCTTAGATAATTAATAAGATGCCTGTAGGCTACTCACCTGACGACCTATCATGATAATAAATAATAAATAATAAATACACTACGGTTATTTTTTTCGACCCCAATAATCACTTTATCTAATCCCCAATCTTATATGATATGAAACCGCCTCTCCAATAATATATATATAATGCATGAACACAGAATTAAATGCCTACTAGAGATGTTGTAGTTATCACACAGTACAACAGCATTAAAGACAGTATTAGCAAATAACACGGTGTTTGATACACCGATCCGCATAAAGCTAAATTTTTGTGTATCACGATGTATCCACCCAGGTATAGACTTAACGCCCCAAATTTTGTATAGATGCCACATCAACTGCATATATATATATATAGTATATATATTATAATATATATATATATATATATATATATAATATATATATATATATATATATATAATATATATATATATATCTATATATATATTATATATATATATATATATTATAATTAATACATATCTGTGGAAACACCAATTATTATACCTATCATTAAAAGTAATATAATGTATACATATACATAGCATGTAAATAACGCTTGCTTGTAGATAATCGACCCTAAACATTTGCACTATAATATAATTTTTTCATATATTTTCTCTCAGGAATCATGCATGCTTTTCCAGAGTTAAATATCGGATATATATCATAGTAATTAAATAATTGGTGTTAAATTTCTTGTAGTGAAAAAGCGGTATGCCTTAGGTCATGTGCGCCATTGTATCTCTACGTATTGGCAGTAACTTAACATATTAACAAGGTTGCCCTTATTTGCCGACTAGGCTTTTTTGCACAAAAGAAAACCCCGCTTGATTAAAATTACTTGAGAATCCTGACACCTAAGAATTCATTTACACCCAACTCGTGTATTTTATAAAACCCGTGTAAAAGAAAAGAATTTAAACCAACTAATTATTCAATTTATGACACCTTAATTGTATGCCCTATTGTTATATTCATTTAAATTCTTTAATTATTTATACGTTATATCCCTAGTAAATAAATTATTGTTATAGTTACTTATATATATATAATATAATATTTATATATATATATATATATATAAAATATACATATACTATTAATATATATATTAATTATTACTATATATTATATATAATATATAATATATATATATATAATATAATATATATTTATTTTATATATCTTATATTATATTATATAAGATTGAAAACATATCTTTTCTATAGACACTTATAGAGATTTATTGGTAAAAATTTGCATCAAGATATGATGAGTTAGATAATAATATATTATCATAAAAAATATCATTATAATATATATAATATCATAATTATATTAAATATATAATCTATATATATATATATACTATATTAATATATAATAATATATATATATATGTTATATTATATATAATAATATATAATTTAATATTAATAATTAATCATATAATAATAATAAAGTAAAAAAATCATTATAATATATATATATATATTAAAATATATATAATAAAATATAATATATTATAAATTATAATAATATAATTTATATATATATTATATAAATATATTTAATATTATATATTAATATAAATATATATATATTAATATCATATATATATATTACTATCAATACCAATTATTAAACTATATTAATAAAATGGATAGTCCTCTTCCTCCTGTCCTCTAAATATTGTGACATAACTTAAATAATTCAGATTGGTATTGACATAACTTAAATAAATAATATAATAATATGTCCTACTTCTCCAAAATCAACAATCTCACTCAGCTGCCTATTCTCTAACTCTTGTTCACTCTTTCACATGCCCTAATGACTTGACTCCCCAATCTTTAAACTACCTTAACAATTTCTCAAATCTGCTCCCTATTTGTGCATCAAGATTTGCCTACTGTCTTCAGCTTTCCGATTTAATCCGTGCTTATATGGATACGTTTTTACCCGAGCGGGGTCACACGAACAACTTGTAAACATTCAATTCTTTATAAAAACTCAATTTCTTTACATTCTCCCTAACTCATAAAAATTAAATCTTCCACAACTTTCCATAATTCCATCGTGATGCTATTCTATAACAAATCTAGATATTCTTACACTTATAGTGCAATACGCAAATCAATACTTTAGTGTAAATAATTCTGAAACAATTAAATTAAAAAACCCCGGATTACGGGTTTTGTAATCATTCATCTTTTAATGCAAGCATAAAAGAGGTGCATAAAAAAATCTGAGAGTTCTGTTCAGTTGCGGATTTTTTCTCCTGCTGAACAGCATCTTCCAGTTATGTTAAGAATAGTATACAACTATTATGCCATAAACCAATAGTGAATAATGAAAAATAACTAAACATGGTTATATCTATTTAACTGTCCTTCTCAACATTGTACTAGGAGATAACTACGAGGCTGCAAGCTTATAATAATATACTTCTAATAATTATTACTTTTTTTATTATATTTAAAGATAGTATATGGTAATTAGTAAGTAAGTAACTAAATACTAAATAGTAGTACTAATATAAATCATGCTCCCCTTCTTTAATAACTCACTCTCGTAATAACCTTACAAATATCTTAATACTATAATGTGTGAACAGTGTAGACGCTATAGTTTAGTATAATGGAATCTATTTATACTCTCCAATTATTATAGGTTTTCTTCTATTTTTGTCTTTCCATAGTACTTATTATTATTCCCAATTACTTCTCTCCTCAGAGTGGTGAGCTGAACCCCAGCGTGCATCCCACTGCCTTGAGGAGGCCTCAGACAATGTTGATCACTCTTGGTCCCATCCCGTTGCTCGACACCCTTTTTAACTTCCAAAAACCAGCTCTATTTGTGAGCCACCGTTCCTCCCCCGTCCGCGCCCCTCCAAAAAGAGCAACGTATTCACGCCCACTGGACCTAAGGAAGTTTAAAAAAGAAAATTTCTTTTCAACGGATTGACAAACTATTACTAATTAATAATGTTCTCGCCATGTAGAATCCCAGACATTAATCTAGTGTATTTACTGTTATAATTAGATTGAAAGTACCTCACCTTCTCTTCCTAGAATCTGAACTTAACTGTTTAGAGGAAATCTTAATGTCAACATCTAATCTAATATCTTGTTATATTAATTATATAGTACCATACGTTGAACTATTATTATAAATTCTTCCTCATCTAATTAATATAAAGCTCCGCAGTGAAGTGCGGTATTACTGATATAAATACGTCATTCATATATATATAATTTATGTATATATAATTAATTATTTAGCCTGAGACCATAAATTTTGTAGTTTATAGCATATATAAAAATATATTAAGCCTATAGAATGACACTTTTTTTTTAAGTATAGCCATATATATTAAATTACGTAATGTATATAATATTATAATATATATATATAATAGGGTTAATTTTCTATAATTATTATTTTCATATTTTCTGCTCCACTCACCTTAGAAATAAGCGTGTATATTCAGCCACTTTGATAATATAATTATTGAATATGCAAATATTTTAATTATAATTGCTCCCATGAACTTGAATTCCATCCATTTTACCTTATTTATCTTATTTTTATATATAATAATAATATATATAACTATAATATATAATATATACTATATTAATAAATATATTATTATATATTTATATAATATAATATATTACTATATATATATATTTTAATTAATTCAGTATATTATTATTTTGGATATTTGGGACTAGTTAGCGGGATGAGCTATACATCGCTCACCTCCCCTACGGCGTTAATGGAAAACGTCCCTCACACTCCTCTAGCTTCCACGTCGGTCTCGAGAGCCTCACCCTGACCTTGCCACTGTTAGAATTACCTTGTACTATATAATAAATGTATTTTCACGGCCTGATATGGAGAGGGCTCGAGTAAGCCGACTGGGAAAAAGAGGAGGATGGGGACTCGTATTCACATACCTACGATGGTGGAGGGGCACGAGATAGACCTCACCGCGACACAAATATATACCAAAGTAACTATGGAGTAGTTCACTGGAAGATCCTCACCGAAGGGACATAAGTTTCTACCTTGTAACGTTCCCCGGAAGCGAGAGACCCGACTCCTTGCCATCGGGCAAGGCCTATACCAGTAACTCCATGGTGAGGAAGTTTCCTCACATTAGTTTAATAAAAACAATAAATAATAAAATCGCGAAGTTTTAGATTAAAATGATGACATCGATATCCTTATAAGTTAACGACCCCAAAGCAATGGCGTTTATCTAGAAGTAATTATATAAAACAAATTTAAATAAAAAATAATTTTTTTATTATTTTTTAAATAACCAACTGCTTATATTCATTACAAACTCTAACCCCATTAATATAGTAAACTTTTCAAACTTTATACATTCTCCAAAATAATCCCTTAGTTTATCCCCTTCCTTTATGGTAACCTTAGTATCACATATATATAATATATATATAATATATATATATTATATAATTCATATTAAATTAATTAAATAATTAATAATTAATATTATAATTAAAAATATATATATATATATTATATATTATATACTAATATCAATATAATTATAATATTAATATATTATATATTATAATAATATATTATATAATACTATATATATATATATATTTATTATATATATATATATTAATAATTATTAATATCATATATATATAATATATTACTATTATAATTAATATATATATATATATAAATATAATTATACTATTAAATATAGTATAGGTGGATGTTCTATAAACCCCATATTGCCTTAAATAACCAAAATTTAGGTTTAAATGGCGAAGATGGAATTCATATATTTAATGGTCATAAAAATGTGAAGGAACCATCAAAATTTTCAGATCCATCTACATAAAAAGAAATTTTTAAAAAATGTATTTAATTAAAATAGTTTTCCTTTAGATGTGAATTGGTTTTCCCCTCACCAAATTATATTCAAATCGAGGAAGAATCCCTGAATGGCTAAATTTTATTGTGTGTGCCTAATTTTAATTAATTAAATGAGAGAAAGACTTAATAATATTCTAATTACTATATATATAAGCAAATTAATATATCAGTATTTATGCAGAAATGAACCATATAAAGTGTCCTATTATAATCGATAATCCCTTTAACATTTATATAATGGTAGAACTTAATTTTGTCTTAATAAGTCATGTAATTTAACCGTAATAAGAAGAAAAATTATAATCTATGACTGTACTGTGAATTTATATAGGATTCAACTAGTGAAATATGACTGTAACGAGAGAGTAAGAGATAAAATATAATACTATAAATGCATAGTGAAGTAATAAATAAATATCAGATGAGTAATAAAAGAGAGAGAGAGAGAGCAGTAAAAAGTTACTGGAGATAGATAAAAAGATAGAGAAAGATAAGAGAGAGAGAGAGAATAGTATAGAATAGAGATTGTAAAGAAAGAGAAGGATAAATTGTGAAGGAGAGTGAAGAGAGATAGTAAAGTAAACTAAGAGATAGAGATGATAAGAGATAGAGAGATACATATACTGAGAGAAGAGACTAGAAGAGCACAGCAGAGAGAGGAGTAAGAAGAGATCACAATGGTAGAAAATGAGATAAAGAAAGAAAGTGAGGGAAAGCAGTAATAAGAGATAATAGATAGATAAGTAGATACGATAGAATAAGATAGATAAGATAAGCTTTGATAAGATAGATAGATATATAGATAGATATGAAATTAGAAAGATAAATATTTCCCAGAGAACGTAGTAAGCTCATCAGTT
>JABUQX010046277.1:0-20773 GCA_015478945.1 Trachelipus rathkii | reverse complement strand
TGCATTTAAAATATAATTTTCTACATTTTAAACAAAAATCCCCTCAGTTTTGCAAAAATTAAAAGAAAATAAAGTTTCATATTTATTTTTATTTGATGGAAGCTTCCCCATAGAACATTAAATCGCAGAATCTTTACTAGTGTATATGAATCAAAGGCAAAGAAGGAGATAGCAGTAGTACAATGCTAGAAACAGGTCACTTTCTCCCTCGACACTCACCTCGGGGCATATCCGATATCTTACTTTCTAAAACCTTGTGGGTACCGAATAGTAAGCGCTGATTAGATTACTGACCAAACGAGCTAGTTCAGAGAGACATTCAGCTCCCTAACCATCAACACCAAACCTGGGTATGGGTAAAGTATTTTCTGTTTTATACTTGAAAAAGCATTTAACTATACCTTAATCCACCTATTGTCGAAACTTCTTAACTATACAATATCTTTGCCAGTTTCTCATATAATAGTATTCGTTAAGAAGGCTTCCATTCCACTTCTATTAGTTTTATGAAACAAAAAAAAATTATTCTAAATCCCTACTTTTTATTCATCTGATTTTCAAGCTCAACACTTACTCATGAGTAACACATGAATATTTTGGAACTACTTAGGTCCATTTAAAATCTTGTCTTAATTTCGACTTATGCTGATAAAGTTCCAAAGTGACTGTCCGAGGTTACAGTATTTAGTTTTGTGTGTCCGAAGCAGTCCATTGCTCCCAGATGAGGATAAACCACTCTATTATGTAATATCCCAAAACCCAAGCCTCATTTAATTAGCTACACCTAGATTCTATAGTAAACTCTTACTGAAAAGACTAATCTCTGAGCGATTCTGATAATCATATTTCTCTCATTCTTCTTTTTCTTTTCATCACCATACTCTCAACGCAGATTAAAATGGAATTCCCTGAGCAGAAGACAGCCTTTAATTATGGCCAAACTTCTGCCCAAAATGCTAGTACCCTTGGGTTTCTTTCTGAATAGTTAAATATCTTTTACACTGATTTAGTTCAACAGCACTTGGCAGTTGTAGTCTCATAGAAGTAGATTGTTTTGTGACATCATTTCAAGTCACCACAGTCACTTAAAAAGAGACTGATAGCTAATCACTTGGTAGCAGCGGAGCAGTACTACCTAAACTTCTTTCTTGGTCAAGTTGATTGCGTACATCTATTAATCTGAAAAAATATTCTTGCAGATTTTCTGAGTAGAAATCCAGCTCAGGAACCACAATGGCCTTCAAATTTGGCCAACTCTCCACTTTGCGAAAAGGTGACATAATTCAGCAACAATCTCTGCTCTTTCAAATTGGAATCATAACCTGCAAGCAGAAGTCAATTCCAAATGTATCCTAGTGAAATTTGTGGTCACCAGATTTTCTTACGCCCACAGAATTCTTCAACAGAGGATTGATGGTTATGCTCTTGCCATCAATTCTTTAATATTTCCGCAATCATGTCATTTCAGCTTTTCAGTGTAAGGAATTGACTACAAAAAACTGCAGCAGCACAAGAAATGATGTACACTCAGAAATATTAAATAACCAAAAACAATACGAAGTCTTTTAAGCTTACAAAGAGCTCTATTATTATCGGAATACTTGGTCTACTAGTCGATTGAGAATCTATTCCACTTCACCATGGCTTTGTCTCCAGAACTCTTTATTCTTCCATTTATTCTTATATTCCATCTTCAAGGCTTTTGGTGTTAGAAACTCATGGCAGCCCTTAGAAAGCGCTTTTATGCGAAAAATATGCCAAAGTCATGTAAACATTGGCTCAAATATATATTCTTTAGCAATCTAAATCTTTTTGCAAATAAGCCCCCATATGAAATCTTATAGGCGTTCGACAAATCTTCAATGTTAGTCCATATACATCATAAAAATTACCTCAATGCAAAAGCTATAAGTTACCTTTTAACAATTGATGATTAGTTTCGCCGGTTATCTCTCTTGCTTCCCTTTGGAAAAACATAGAAAACCTCTTACCATTGAGTAATTACTAGAAATTTTCTACCCATAGTGGCGGTAGGAGCTTCGTTTCTGATATGAACGCAGTTTACTCAGACTTATTCAAGAGTCGTGTGTGAGAGCTTAGTCCCGGTATAACTCTTACCTCGCTAACCCCACAAAGCAAGCCTCATCAAACAGCATAGAACGTTTTTGGGTTTTTTTTCGTCATGCTGTTGATGTTGGAATGTGAATTAGTATGCTAGATCTTTCCCATTGCTGCTATGTTCATGCATACTGCCCCGTTGATTCAAGCAATCACCCCTGCCTTCCTAATATGGCGCAACAATCCAACTCTTCTGGAGCTTAATAGATTCAGCTGGGATCCTCCTTCCCATGTCATGAAAGTAAGCGAAAAAACTAGATACGTTTTTCGGGACTCCCCTGTCTCAGAAAT
Source organism: Trachelipus rathkii (assembly GCA_015478945.1). Lineage (NCBI taxonomy): Eukaryota > Metazoa > Arthropoda > Malacostraca > Isopoda > Trachelipodidae > Trachelipus > Trachelipus rathkii. The sequence goes on along the minus strand of JABUQX010046277.1, from coordinate 18,364 downwards.
TTACTACCAAAGACACCACCAAAATATACTGTGACCCCAAATAAGTCGTGAACGATGCAAATTTGTATTAAAGATTAAAAAACCAGCAAGTATCTACTGCGACCAAAAGAAGAACCGAGCTATCATGCCAGTATATCAGGAAAGTAAGATTTCTGAAATAATGTGCAATAATAAGAATAATCAGGACAATTGTGATAACTTAATAAATGTAAAGCCATTATTTATGTTAAATATGAAGTGCGGATTAGCATATTTATAAAAAAAATTCTATTGGAGGATAAAAGAAAATATATTAAATCCAGTATATATTCAACATAGGGATCTGTAGGTTACTTTCATTAACTTTCATTACAATCTTATATAAAGTAATTGTTTTCAATTTTCCTTTATAGACCAGTTGAATTTCACTTTATCTTCTCTATTCATCTAAAAATAAGTTCTAGAAGTTGCTGGGTGTTCAGGTGTGAATCTCCAAGTAAACTTGGGAAATTCACCCTCCGTATTACACATATGCAACAAATGAATAGCATTAATATTTTGTTTATAAAAACTTTGTATATTAATAGTGAATGCTTCGTAATAATACGAATATATGGCGCAAAACGCCATAATTGTAAGTTGTTAACGGTTGGCAAATTGTCCTTCAAAAAATTACCCATAGACAAGTTTTTGTTATTAATCTAACACGCGAATTATAAGTATATAGAAAACAATAGCGCGTACGACCGCACGCATAGTAATGAGTTAAAACTTACGTATAATAATTTACAACTAGATAAAAACCTGAAACGAAAATATATTTTCAATTAATGCCCGTGAAATAAAATAAGAAGAAAATATATAAAATAAATTTAAGTGAAAGAAATCTAACGAGTGTCTATTGGAGGTGGGCATCCTCTACTCCTTTCCACTTATATATATATATATTTATATATATATATATTATTATATATATATATATATATAATTATATTATATTATATATTATAATATATTATAGTATTCATATTATTATATATATATATATATATATATACTCGTGCGTGCTGTGGCGCTGTGGTTCGCTCCTTGTGCGGTGCGTTTCACTTTGCAAAGAGACTGTTGCTGTGTGAGTAGCCAGTGGCCTGTGATAGCACAACCCTCCAGCCTCCCAGTGACCAGGCATGGCGTCTCGGTTGCACAATCCTTCCCAGTGCCGGTGCGGATTCCGGCAAAAAATCCTGTCTCCAGACCAAACATTTTACCCACGAACTATATAAACATATACACCTACCTAGTTATATATATATAAACTACTAATATATCTATATATATACAAATTCATAAAATAATATATATAATAGTATAATATACTATTAATATATAACTAAATAAAGTCAACATACTTACTATATATTAAAAACTTATTCATTGGTGAATACTTATACATAGATTTTGTATTATCAACTAAAGTATGTTCCACCACCAAAACTAAAAATTTTATAATTATGTAAATATGCAATTTTTTCTTATTGCAAATTTCGTTGCAGCAGTTGTTGTGCATTTTTTGTTTAAGAAAACTATTTTTTATTTTCCAAAAATCTTTGTTATTGTTTTAGATGCCAAGAACATAATATATATATATCAAATCACTAAATAACATATTAAAGAAGGAAGACATGATCAACGCGAAACTCCATCCGATAACTGCTACTATTGCAATAGATGGACGTCATATGCAACAGCTGCACCAAGTCCACCACTTAAAACAAATCTCATTTATGCACTCCGCCAGATACCCAGAAGATCCCACACATTCTCGCTGAACTCAATGTTAGAAACTAAGTACAAAACTGGTAAGAGACGGTATCTTCCTCTCTTTTAAGCAAATAGTAAATGATGCGGACAATTAAACAAGTACCTTGCCGAACGACATTATGCAGTCGGCATTTTTAAACTGGAATCAGTAAGCAAATATTATCAAACAAAAAATATTTATAACTCAATACGTCAGAATAGATTTCATTAGAGATTTTAATCAATAAAAAAAATACCCATGCCTAACGGTACTAAGAATTGGACTTCATTAACTGTCCTCAAAGACCTAGGACATACACTAATGGTCCTATCTAACAGAATTATGCCATTAACATCAATAGGAAGAGGCACCTCAGTTAAAACAGTCCGTAAATCGACAATTGTAATCGAAATCTACTTTCTGTAATCACTACAGAGAAGAACATACTGACAATAAGCCAGTTAAATCATAGCACACAAGCAATATATTAGTAACCTTATGATAGAGATCATACCTGGCTATAGATATCCGAACACACCTATATTATTCCGCTTAGAAAGCAAGCCACACATGAGCGTGGATGAACACTTCTAAAAAGCTGCTTTCAAGTTATGGTTGCCTTCATAGTAGTCTACATAAAAATGCCATTCCCCTACTTGTTTTAAAGGATCGTCTTCTAGATTCTCATATAGAAGATGGACCAATACACTGTCAATATAATGGCATCATTTTCTTGGATTATCGTAAAAAAATTATGATTCCATTCCTCAAATGGATTTGCATTGACAAAGATGAAAAGAAAATCCTAATCGGAGATAACCTTCCCAGTCACATGTCTCTAACAGCCGTAGAGACATTACAAGCTAACAATGTGCAAATGGTCTTTCTTCCACCTAATTACACTTACTTGCTCAAATCATTAGATATTGCAGTTTTTCATCCCTTAAAGGTGCAGTGGAGGAAATTAATGGAAAATGTTAAGAAAGGTATTGGAAGAACTTACACATATTTGCCAAAACATAAATTTCCCAGGCTCTTAACAGAACTTTTGAACATGAAGGACTACTGGAAAAGAATCTCAATTTCTGGGAATAATGCAGGAATCGAGCCCTCTCTAAGATGATTAACTTTTTATCTATAACCATCAAAAACATCCAGGTTACAAAATGTAAGCCCAGAATTTATTAGTTACTCTAACGTAAAAAAGAAAGGCGTGTGTGTTGAAATAGTACCAAGGAAGAGAGTTAGAAGAATAAATATCCAGCCAGGTAAATCCATTTCTACTTTTGATTTACAAGCTGCCTCCACATAAATGAAACTGAGACCAGCAATAATAGAGAAGGTAGGGAAGATAGAGGGAAGGAAAGGGGCAATGTAACAGCTATTGAGGTTGGGAATTATGTTTTAGTAAAGTTTGAGGGGAAAAAATTTAAACCTTATTGTTAGGTCATTAAAGTGTTTAGAATAAATGAAGTAATTAGTATTGTCCAGGTTAAATTTCTAAGAAAAACTGAAAGCAATCAAAAATCAATTGAAGGAAGTGTAGTGTTCAAGGAACTTTCAGATGAAAATGCAGAAGTACAAATGGATCAAATAGTGAAAATGTAAAACTAATTAACTTTAGAAGAGGAATCTTTACTTTTAAAGGCACATTTGAACCCATTTCTCTGAGATAAAGCTGTTTTTACTCACAGGTGAAGTTTGTTCACATTACTCTGAGCAAAATTTCAAAAATGTGTTTTTAAAAATTTCTTAAAATTATTATTGGTATTATTTTTATTTTTATTTTATAATGAAAATTTGTTATATAGATTATATTTGAATTTTCAACCATTAATAAAATTATTATTTGAAAAGTTCTTTGATAACAGACCTTAGCAATTCAATTTTCTCTACAAACCTGTTCACATTACCCCAATTGACGGTAAGTTATATCAAACGTGGCCATAAATGACACCCTTGCATATACATTAGACTCCACACTTTTAGACCACAATCATATCAGCTTTCTTATTGCCTTTACAATGGTACAAATTCTTTCTCTTTCACAATTTTGACACATACATTTAATAAGAAAGTATGAGATAAATTTACTGAGTAAGTATGATATTAATTTAATAAATTATGTAGTTATTCCGAATCCATGAGTGTCATAATAACTTTAAACTCCCTGTATCAAAAAGACAAGAGAAATAATTAATTTTCTTTATAAAATAATATATCCCAACCACTTCTGTACAAGCTCATACAATCTGTATTACATGAGCTTTTACCTTGATTAACTTACCTTCTATTAATTTCTCTACAACTTCAACATCTAAAAAAGCATATAAGATTATTTAATCAGTGCAAATCTAGAATTCCAAAAAATTTAAGAACATTAAAGATCATGCCAGCTGTTTAAAAAAATAAAATTTTGTTCGACTGTCTGCTGTCTTTACATTCAATTTTTGTTTCATCTTGGAAATTAATCAAATGCAACTAACTTTATTTTTTTTACGCATGAGTGTGCATATGTTAAAATCTATGATAACTATATTTTCAGGGCTCAGGAAATTTTTAAAGCTGCTATGATGGATCCTGAACTCAAACTTTTACTGCACCAGAATGATGCTTGTAGCTCAACTTTGAAAATGGTTCATGTTCAAGAAAGATGTAAGTATATATATTAGAGTTGTAACTCCGGCCATAGTTTTGACCAAAGGCTGGGTAATCTGGCCTAAATAGCTTTGCTCTGGCCGCCAGATAGTGGATATCCAGCCAGCCTTATCAGTCTTTTTATCTATTATCTCAACTTTCAAATTACCTTTAAGTGCATTTATATAATAACATACTTTTTCACTATAAATGCATTTAAACATAGCAACTATTAGTTTAAAGTATACTTCTTAGTATCTTAAATTTAAGAGCCTTTAAGAAAAATGCTTATGCTCCTCTCCATCTAATATTTTCAGAGGTCATATTTTTTTTTTTTTTTAATGAATCTGAAACTTTAAGATGATTTGTTTAATTATTCAAAGTCATTTACCAATATTTTTAAATATAATAAATTTTTGTAATTAATAATGCATTAATAAAGGAATAAGAAACTCTTCTGAAAGGAAGTACAAAAGGTTGAAATATAAAATAAGGCGAGTCCAGAGAATAATGAATGATGATGGTACTTTCGTGACTGATGATGACGGAGAGTGTGAAGAATACTTTGTTAATCTGCATAGCATTAGCATAATAAGATGGTGAATTTGATGGTGATTGTTGATGGTGTAAGAAGAAATGTGTATTATGGAGATATAGTTAATTAGGTGAAGGGTAGAGTGAGAAAGTTGAAGATGTGTAAGTCGGCTAGTATGCTAGTATAGAAAATTCTGGTGTAAACGTTCACGAAATGGAGCGAGATAATGAGTGAATGGATTTTGGTAAGTTTGTCAATAAAACGTTTTTGGAGTAGGAGCATAGTTTCGAAGGATTGGAGGAGCGCAATAATATTACCCTTGTATAAGGGTAAATGAGATTCACTTAAGGAGAGATGTTTATTTAATGTTTTGGGAAAAAACTGGTATTTTGGTTGAAAGAGTGCGTTTAGTGACTGAGAAACTGATTGGCAAAGAACAAGGTCATTAGAAGTGGTAAAGGATATGTAGATAAAATTTTTGCACTTGAAAACTTATATGATATTGAAAATGAATCAGAAGAGGAGAGAATGTAACGATCATGGATTAATAGGATAAGCTTCTATTGCAATTTGTTATTGATATTATGTGTTGGTGTAGCTTCTGAATTCAGACAAATGCATTAAATGCCCTCCGTGCTACCATTGTGTATAGAAATAATTGGATGTCAATTCAATGCTTTAAATATTGATAGTTGGAGTAATACAAGGGTGATGTATATGTCTCCTTGTTATTTAATTTGTATATTAGAATTTGTGATGAAAGGATTTTACCAATTGATTACATCTGTTAATGAACCTTTCATTCCACTTCTGTCTTCCAAGGTTTTTCCATATCAAATACTTTTTCTTTTTAATGATTTTGATCAACTTTCTCAATTGTCTCGATCTTCCATTCGCTCTTAAGAATAATCTATTACTCTATAATCTAGCTTTAAGGCTAAATCAGTTCTAGTCTGACCACTTTAGCTGTAATTCATTTTGATTTACTATAGATATAAAGTATTAATTCATTACTATTCATTTTCCTATCCCAAAATTGTTCTTTTTTCCAGAATATTAATCTCTTCTACATGTTTTTCCTGCTGTAACCAGACCCCTTCTAAACCATCCTGTATATTCACACAATATATTTAAACCCAGATACCTCTTCAGAGCCTATTTCTAATCTTTCTTTCATTTTTTTATTATTCCATTCATACTTCACTTCACATAAAGACATGTATACACATAATCGCTACTAATTTCCCTTCATTCTTCCAATAAAATAACATTGGTTCAAGCTTATTCTTTTGTCCTCCCAATTCTTCAATCAACAACACTACCTTATCATACCAAGGCCTAGCTGCACCTTTAAACCCATAAACTTTTTTTTTCAATTCCCACACCCCTTTTTCTTTAGCCTCCTTTGGAGGGATGACAAACCTTTTTTTTTCTCTTATCCCCTCTAGATATGCAGATTTAATATTGATAGAATTGCAATCCTATCCCTTACTTTTATAATGCTCAAACAGATCTTTAACACCTCATCTGAACATGTAGGTGCTTCTGTAATTAAATTTTCCCATTCTTCCTCAAAAATCGTACCTACCAGTCTATCCTTATGTACCCATTTATTATTTTATAACTTACGTAACTACTTATCTTCATTTGCCCTTTTTCCTTTACTCTATGAAACACATCATTTACCTCCCAGTTTTCTATTTCCTTCAGTTTAGATTTAAGAACTCTTATCATTCTCCCAATTACCTAACCATACTTGAGCTGGATCTTCTATACCTTCAATGTTTTTATAGTCCCTAAAATCTATCCATTTCATCTCACCACTAGACACATTCTGAACATTATAACTATCACTCCATTTTTTGCTATTAGCCTTCCCTGCCCTACTTAACACTTTTACATCAATACACTCACCATTCTCTTTACTTACATTTATACCTTTTTCCTATTTTTATACATTTATATCATTTACTTCTTTTTATATGGGAAATTACATCCTCCACATCCCCCTGCTCATCCACCTCAACCTTATCACTATCACTTTCGTCCAAAATCTCCTCCTCTTCACCTTCTGCACTCCTAAGCACTCAAACTATTTTCTGCTCATCATCTATTCTATTGTTAAAAACACTATCAACCTGTTCACTACCTATCTCTTCTTCATCTTTCAATATTTCCTTACCTTTAGGTATTCCCGCCAACCTAGTAGTGTGAATCCTAGCTACATCTTTTAATGTCCCCCCATGTTTAACTATCACGGTCTTCCCATCCCTCCCAATCACCTCCATTGTTTGTCAATTTCTCTCATATAATAAATTTCTTCCCCTGGTTCTGCTAATTCTATTTTATGTTCCCTTATCTGCCCTTTCATAGATGTTTTAATCCTTTTATCTGCCTCTTGCTGTATGTGAATTAGTCTAGCCTTAGCTAGCCCTGCTAAATGTTCTTTTACAATTTCTGCTTCCGTGCCTAAAACTCCCACACTCCTATCTCGTAACATATCGTTTCTCCCAAAAATTAACTGATTTGGAGAATACCCATTCCTATCTAATAAACTATTTTTGGCTGCTACTGACCAAGATAAACTTATCCTCCCATGCCCATCCTCCTTCATCTTTCTCATTGAATCTTTCAAACAAGTCCACAGGAACCAAACCAAAGGCTTCAACAAATTTGACTACCACAGGAGCAAATTCCCAATCTTCACAACAACATGCTCAGAATGCATCATTCTGAAATTCTAAGCCATTGTCACTCAATATCTTTTCAGGTACCCCAAATATCCCTATCCATCTATCCAATATTTTTTCTACTATTTCCTTAGGTTCTTTACTTTTTGTACCCAACAAGCTGCAACAATAATTGCTTCCTAAATAAACCTATGCCCTTTCCAAAAAAATTTCCCCTTTCCCCCAGGTTCCCATAGAATATATCTCATTCAAAGTTTTAGCTAAATCGAAACTTACTACTTACCTAGAGTTACTTGGTGTCCTTTTTTTACCTTATATTGTTTCGCTTTTCTTCACCTACTTTCTGCTAAAACATTCCTTATTTATTTCCAACAGGTGCCTGATTGAAATCAAACGTTGAACTAATCAGTTTGATTAAAACAATTGTATTTTTCATGAAAAAATCATGATTTTTTTTTTTGATTTTTTTGTGATTGTTTTTAGGCGAATTTTTTTTCTAATTAATAATTAATTGCTAGTTATCACACTGAATTAATGAAGGATGAAGTATATTTCATGCTATATAATGAAGCAAATTAAAATATTGTTTTTTTCAAGAAATAATTTTTCATAAAGAAATTAAAGATAAAATCTTAGTTAACCGGATCATTCATCGATCCAATATATATATATATATATATCATAGATATGATATGATTAATATATAAGTATATATATATATAGTATATATATATAATATATATATATATAGGTATATAATATATATATATATATATATATATATATATATATTAATATATAATAGTGAATAATAATATTATTAGAAGTATACATACATAAGAACTATGTAATAATATATTATATATATATAATAATATATAATATATATATATCATATATATCATATATATATATATATATTATATATATATATATATTATATTATATATATAGGTATATATATATATAATATAATATATATATATCATATATAATATATATTTATATTATCATATATATATATAATATATAATATATAATAGTATTAAATAATATATATATATTATATATATACTATATATAATATATATATAGTATAATAATATAATAATATATATAATATATATATATTAATATATTATAGTATATATAATAATAGTATAATATAATGATATATTCATAATTATAATATATACTATAGTAAAGTATATATAGTATTATTAAATATATATATATTATATATTAATATTAATATATATATATATATATATAAGTAGTATATATATATATTATATAATATCATATTATTTTACGAGGTTAGTATATATATATATAGTATATTATAGTATAGTATAATATATAGATATATATAATTATATAATGATACTGATCTCTGATATGATAGATGATATATAGTATATATATATATATATATATATATATAATAATTAATATATATAGGAGATTATCATATAAGTATTATGGTATATAGTATGGTATTATATATTATATATATATATATAGTATATATATATATATATATACTATGATATATTTATATAATATATTATATATATTAATAATAATATATAAATATAGTTATAATATTATATATATATAATAATATATATATATATATTATATATATATAATGATTACTATTTATATATATAATTATTATATAATATAGAGGCGACAAACCCAATAAATCAAATAAAAAGAATGAGCTATTCTTTTACTGCAATTTTGTTTTTATAGGGAAAAGTCATGATGTTTTGGATTTGGGTTTTGATTTTTTGGATTTTAATATTTTTTTATACCATTTTTTTTTTTTTGTATTTCAAGTGATTTAACTTCAATAGAAATGAAGAAATTAAAATAAATATTATAAATCTATATTATTTAATTTTAATTGTATTCTTCCCAAATGTTCAGAAAATGTTTCGGCATTGTGACAACCCCGTTAATCATGTAGTTGAATGTTAGTAAATTCGAATTAATTTAATTAAGTTTAATTTACGTGTTGCGTTTCATTTGTGGTTGCATGAGGCTAATAGTCCTATTTTAAGAGATTTTGGAACCCAGGAGCTGGCTATGGAATTAAGAATGTTAGAATGATTAATGCCAAGATGCCACTCTAATTATATACCTGTGTAATATTGTTTTTTGTATAATTCTATAAATATTATGTTGGCAGCATATAGGACATATTGTCCTACAATTTTAGCTCCTCTTATTAGAAAAGATCATAGATATGCAGGAGAGGGGCGAAACTTTAAAGAGTAATTTGAGGAGGGAGATTTTTGTTTGGAGGATAGAAAATAGGGTGAAGTTGTCTAGATAGGCCATTGCGGCTTCTTAAAAAGTATTCTTATTTATTATTTTTTAATGGTTGACTGGGACAGTTTCTATTAATACAATTGCTTCTTTAATTATTATAAACTTTGATTTTTTCTTTGTTGACACAGAAATTGTAAGTACATTTTTTAAGTCCTTCGTAATTATAATACTGATTATATATAGTAATTAGTATTAAAAATTATTTCTTTTAAATCTTAAATTTTATGGTTGACTGGTACACACTGGGACACTCTAGATTGGATTTGCGTCTTCTTACTGTCCTCTTTTATTATATATATATTATATATATATTATATAATATATATAATATATATATATAATATATATAATATATATATAAGTATATATCATTAGTATATATATATATATTATAATATATATATATTATATATATATAGTGATATTATATATATCTAGGATGTAGACCGATAGTATCGGTATCGTATATGGTCCATTTTGAATGTATCGGTATCGGTTAAAATGGCCGATACTTAGCTGATACTTCTTACTTTTTTGGGTGAATAATTATGAGAAACTTTTAGATTGCAATAATAATCTAGTTCGATATATTATTTTGGACTGAATTATGTTTTTTTTTTCCTCGATTTCTCTTTTTTAACGTAGATTTTTTATACGTTTCTTTGCCACTTGTCTTTAGCGGCTAAAATTTACTATACTGTTGGACAAGGCCATTTTTTTTTTATCAAGATTTTTTTTTTTTTTTTAAATAGCAGAGTTATCTATCTTTTTAGTTTTTGATCAATATATTTTTTTTGTACTGCGCAATTTCGTGAGTGCGTGATGTTTTTAACTTTTTTCTGATTATTCTATTTAGATATTTGCTGTATACATTAGGAGTTTTAATGAAAATCGTTTTAAAAATTAGGTTTTAGCGTACGAATAAATTTTCCTCATTTCTCCTTTGGTTTTTGTCACTTGTTTTTGTTTTTTTTTCTTTTTGTTTTTTTTTTTTGCGAGCCTTGACTTCAGAAGATTTGCACAGGCGTGCTTCCTGTTGACTTTAACCAACATCAATGGCTCTTGCACTCTATCTAACTCTGCATTCCTGAATACTAACCGATCATCTCTCTAACTCTAACCATAATTTTATGTCCTTGTCTGAGACCCACGATGTGAGAATGTCATCTTTGCAACTCGTTAATTATCTAACTATAAGAACTTATATTATAATTTCCGTTAGAAGGGTGGAGTATGTGCTGCCATTGTAAATATAAACATTCCTTTAACACGTCTCGAGAATCTTCGAACTCTGCCTATACTTCGATGTTCTGGGCCTTAAAATCCTTCTTGCCTTCTAGCTCACAATATCTTATACTTCTGATTATCGTTCTCCTAAAACAATTTTCATGCCTTTTTTTTATTACTTCTTACTATACGCTTCACGAGACTGTTATCTTTCTTCATCCAAATACTACTGAGGTCCTCTATTAGTGAATCAATGTACAAACAAACTGATTGTTGGGTTCCTCTCTGTACTGATTTATTGGAGAAGCCGAATCATTCATATACTAACGATTTACAACTGGGATTAAATAATCCTAACACTCCATTCTCGATCGTTCCCCAATCAACCATTCGTGAACATTCAACACTTGACCTATGTTTCATCAACACCAACTAGTGCCTTCTTCTATAAATACAAACGAATACCAGCCTTGCGCTCCTCATGGTAAATTCTGATCCACTATACTCTATGATCAACAACTTTAATTTAATACTTTCTCTTCCAACACTCCATCCTTACCCCGTGGCGGCTTTTCCTTGGCACTATTTGATCGGCCGATTGGGGCATTGCGTGTTCTTCTATCGGATAACTATAATTCGAATGTGGGTAATGCTTTGACCTCTTAAGCACGCTTCAGATCTCCGTAATAATGGGAACTGTAATTGTTAATGGGGATGAACAGGTTCATCCTCTTGGAGGACTAAATCTTTTTTCCTCCTCAATAATCCCATGGCGATCGTGCTTGTTCCCTGTCATCTCAGGCTAAGCAATACTTATTCGGTGTGGACAAATTCTCAGTCTCCGTCTATACTGTCCATCCACTCTTTGCCAATTTCATTTCACTAGAAATCATTGCAGACTACCCTCGATCAAAATGCGGACTTCATTTTAAAAACGAAAATAGCGCTGACACCTCCTTGGTTTTCCTACTGACAAATCTCCAACAACTTCAATAAACATCTGCTAACAACTTCTGTAAATTCATGCCTTTCTACTCTTATTTCGCTCTGATATTATGTTGTTAATAACTCCAACTGAAAAGGCCATCACTCCTTTGGCCTAGAGACCTGCTTTCCTCTAATTAACCCTGGACCGATTTCTGGTATGGTGAGGTCCTTCTCGCTCCTTCTCCTCTGCAGTGTCCTATGCCTTTTACCTGTCATTTCAATTTGATAGGTGCAATGAGCTCCTGAATCTATGAAGCTGTTTAGGAAGGCGGTGGCCCGGATGGCATTTCCTCTCCGAGTTTTGAGAAGTGTGCTTCCGTGCTGACCCCACCACCTCGTCAACTATATTCTCTATGCATCAATACAAGCACTTTCCCTCAGTGTTGGAAGCGCCATATTCAACCTATTCGAAAAATGATGCTCGTTCTGATCCTCTAACTATCGCGTATGCTCTCACTTGTATGGTCTTTCTAAATTCTTTGCACCCTTCTCAACCTCACTTCTTGATCATCTGGAATCTCTTTCCCTCCTTCTATTTACCAGTACGGCTTTCGGTGCTTAATCTACTGGATATATCTTTTCTATTTTAGCAGATTATGGTTTTCCCCCTAGATACTACGGGAAGACTTTGTGTGGTGGCTTGATTTATCCAAAGCATTTGAACCGGGTTAGGCACGCGTCCACTGCTCTCCAAGCTCTCTTCCTTTCGGGTTTCCTCTTCTCTTTGCTACTTATGTCTGGCTTTCATTTTCAAATCGCTCAATGGTCGGCTGGTTGTTTCTGATGGGCTGAGACCTACTCCTACTTTAAAAAACTCACTATCCATCCTCTTATTCCTACTTTTATTCTGCTTTTCATCAATGATCTCAACTGCTGCACTTCTAACTCTATCCAATCATATGTCGATGACTTGACCCTTCATTCTTCAACTCATATCATTCTGCTCCCTTCTTTTACTTCTAGTTGCCTCTCCGTTTTAATCTTTCGATTCTATTCTCGCTGAACTGGATAGAATTTTCAAGGTTGGTCGTCTCGAAGCTTGTGAAATTTAATTTGTTTAAAAATAACTTTCACAAATCTCTCTCTCTAAGACACTTAACTTTTCAATCTCTTTCGTACGGTTCTCTCGTCTCTCCTGTTGATAATGTAAACATTCTGTGCCTTAACATAAACAAAAAAATGTTTTGAAAACTCAAATCACAGTGTTGCAAGGTAGGCTTACAAAAAACTAGGAAATTCTGTTCAGAATGCGAGATTTTTTTCCTTTCTCATTTACTCCAACTATAACAAGGGTCTTATCCGCCCTTGCATGGAGTTCTGCTCTCATATCTTGGAAGGGGGGGGAGAGGGGCTCAGGTTTCACCCGTCTTTTGGATAGGGTCAAATCAAAGACTAAAAGGATAATGAACTTATGTACTTTCCAATCCACTTGACCCTTTATCTCCACAACGTGACGTTGGTGCCTAGTCTCTTTTCTACAGGTGTCAATGGGGCATGTGCTTGAGGGAACCAACCACTCGTGTATCACCACCTTTGCGGTGCCATTGTTGTAAAAAATGGTGCAAAATGAGTACACTCCCTCCTTGAATAGGGCTCTGCTCGTGAGCGCTGATGTGAACTGTAAAAAAAAAAATCGCTAATTTTCTAATTTTCCATGGACAATAACAACTCCAGTCATGTTCGCTGTGTTCACTGTGGTGCTTCCCCTTCTTTCCCCTAGATGGATTTTGAGGCGTTCAACACCCACTCTTGAATAGGGTTTTCTGCCCGTGAGCGGTCGGTGACAACTGTAAAAAAATAAATAGTAAAAGGTTCTAATAGGAATTCCTAACAGGCTAGCTGAAACCCTTCACAAGAAATGGGCACCCTCCTCGACGTAACCACTTCTGAAATGCATTAAACATAGCATAATCCGAGGAGCTTGCTCACTTGACAAGAAAAAAAAAAAAAAAAAAAAAAAAAAAAAAAAAAAGAGAGACAGAGAAGTGAAGCCGCCTTATCTGCAATCCCTGACAACAGCACTGATAGTGACGATGGTGGCTTTTTAGCAATAAACCTAACTGAGAGAAGAGGATTTGGATATATTAGACTTTGATAAGTTCATGCCGCGAAATTGCATGACATCTCATTCACCTTCAAAGGAATCACACCAGGGAACCTTCGTAAAAACTGAAGAGACAGTCATCAAGGAGCAAATATATTCAAATTTGCAGTCTGTGAAAGAGGATGAGGCCTCTACGAAAACATGAGATGGTGCCTACAGAAGAGAATCTTTCATGCGGTGGCATGAAAATGGCCAAGGTTTTCATTATATACGTGCTTGCAAGCAATATAATTATTCATGCACTTCCTTCATCATCGAAGAGAGAGCGTATTTATAGTGTAGCGGTTAGTGAATGTAAGACACCCAAAAAGTATTCCTCCCAAGTAGCTTGACTGTTAATAGCTAAATGTTTTTGCAAAAACAATTTGTGAATTTTGAATTTGAGTATGAATGATATCTATCTTAAAGGAGTATTATTATGTTCATTTTGAGTAATACGGTTTTTTATTTTTAACTTGTGGCCTGATTAATTGATGTCTCTTCTTTCATTTTTTTTAATTCTTTATATTGTAGCTATTAAAGAATCTTGATTAGTAAATTGTTAATCATGCTTAAAACATAAGCTAGTAGCTAAACTTGTTAATACTTACTTGACATGAAATGGAATTACTGTGTAAAGTCGTACATAATAAAATGTTATTAATATTATATTTGCAAAATTATTATTATTTGAAGAGAGGGAGTTAATTTTATAAAATATGATAACTTATTCCTCTATGTTTAAAATATAAATCAGTTTGGATTGTTTTCTTCTCAGAATGCGAATCTTGAGTTGCCTAGCAGTGCACAAATTTTATTCTTATTAATGTACTGTGTATTTTATTATATTAATTAAAGTATCGGTATCGGTATCGGTATCGGCACCTAAAAAAATAGAGTATCGTATCGGCCTCTTTTTCTGTATCGTACATCCTAATATATACCGTATATATATTGTAAATTATTATTTTTAATCAAATACTAATTACTATAACTTTTAAAATAGTCCATTTCCATTTTGATTTGTATAAAATGAATAAATCACTTAAAAAATAATACTATATCGAACTTAAAAAAAAAGTTTGTTTACAAATTACACTTCACATGACGTCACGAATCTGAAAAAAATCAAAAAAATCACGTAACTATTATAGTATGATATATATATATAATATATATATATATATATATATATAAAATAAAAAATATATATATAAAATAAATAATATATATATATATATATAATATATATATATATATAATTAAATAATTTAGTTAAAATAAAATAAAAATTATATTATTAAATCATAGTTATAATTAGTAATATTTTATTGATTATTTATACTAATTTTAAAAAATAATAATTAAAAAGGGAATTTGTCCCTAAAAAAAATCAAATAAATCAAATAAATCAAAAAAATCAAAAAAATCACCAACCCTGATTTCTAATCATCACCTTCTATCTCATTCCTATGAGCATCCCTAACCAAATCCCACAACCTTTCCTTACCAGGGTGCCCAATATGCATATGCAACCTAAGAATTATTCTTTCCTGATTCCCTTCATCTAGTAAATCCTCTTTCTCACTCCCTGTCCACCAAACCCTCTTACTTAATAAACCCCTTCTTAAACTAATTCTTGAATGTCCCTTTCCATTTTTACTGCATTTAACATTCATATTACCAAAGACACCAATATTAAGGTCATTCGTCCAGAGATTCAAACTCCCATTCATCCGCTTTAAATTTTCATTCCCTAACAACCACAGTATATCCCCTTTCACAACTTAGGTAATTTTTTAAAAATTCCTTTTGTTAATATAGCAAGGTATTTGTAATCTTTAGACCACCGGATACACTGAATTCCCAAAAACATACCTCCCTTCTCCAGTCTATAGACCCACGAGCCTCCTTTCTTTCTTTCTTACTCATACTACCTTTTTTTTTATTTATTTTTTTTTATATACAGTTGTCACCACCGCTCACGGGCAAAGCCTTTTTCAAGGAATGGGTGTCGAACGCCTCAATAATTCATCTAACGCAAATTACTCAGATGAGCACAGACGCAGGCTTTAAAGTGAGGAGATTTAAATTCAGTAGGCAAACACAGAAGATGGAAAGAGAATTCACAGAACAGAGGTGCAGAACAGAAGGAGGCTAACCGCAGCGAACTAGTAATGAGTTTACTAATATCAAAACACAAAACTCATGTGCTACACAGCAACTCACCTGTCTACTAGGGTCTAAAGGGTTGGTGTAAAGCATGTGGTAAGTCCTCGAGACACTTTCGCAGGGGGGACGGTACCTATAGGAACAGAGATAAATCCACCATACATTAACACTGCATAAGATAGAGATCAATGTGTATTAAAAGTACAAAACAGTTTATAAGCCTTTTGGCCTTTGACTCGACCCTATCCAAAAGCTGGGTGAAACCAGATCCCACCCAGATATGCGAGCAGTACATAATACAAGGGCGGATGAGACCCTTGTATAGCTGGAGTAACTGAGAAGAGTAAAAAAGTCTGTCTAAACAGCACTTCCAGTTTCTTTGAGGCCGCCCAGCAACCGCTGTGATGTTAGGTTTCCAAGACACTTTTTTGTTTATGTTAGGCAAGGATGTTTAATATTGTTTATATTGTCGAGAGAACGTCGAAAGAGATAGAAAGTTAAAACTATCTCTATGAGAGGGAGATTTGTAGAAAGTTGGGTTTTTAAGAATTTAAATTCAACGAAGGTGAGACACCTCCATTCCGAAATTCCTATCCAGAATCAGCGAGATTAAATCAGAAAAGATTTAAGACAGAGACAAATTTCTAGAAGTAAACGAGGGAGCAGAATTGAAATTAGTTGAAGAATGAAGGGTCGAGTCATCAGCATATGAGTAGTTTGAGTTATAGGTGCAGGTGAGAAGACCATTATTGAAAAGCAGGAATAAAGTAGGAGATAAGGCCAAACCCTGAGGAATACCACTATTGACAGAAAAAGAAAAAAGTCGCCCCATCTACAACTGATGATATTGAACGATTTTGAAATGAAAGCTACGACATAAGTAGCAAATAGAGAGAGGATGCAACACGTATCTACTCCAATGTGCAATACCCGGTAAAATGCTTTAGATATGTCATGCGCCACCACGCAAGTCTTCCCGTAGTTCCTAAGGGCGGAAAACCATAAATCAGGAAGATAGGAAAGTATATCGTCAGAGTGTCGAAAGCCGTACTGGCGATCGGAAAGAAGTGAATGAGATTCCAGATATGATCTAAGAAATGAAGTTGAGAAGGGTTTTCATAAGATCTTGATAGAATACAAGTGAAGCTATAGGGCGATAGTTAGAATTATCAGAGCGGCTTCCTTTTTACGGAAATAGGTTGAGATATTGCTCCTTCTCAAGCCGACTCAAGTGAAAGTGCTAGTATACGTTATAGAAAATATGTTAATACTAGGGGCGGGGTAGCTCGAACACACTCCCTTCAAAACTTTGGGCCATTCCGGGCCACTCGCCCTTTCCCCATTAACGTTCATGGAAGATTGTCAGACCCTGCTACCGATCAAAATGTTAATCAACAGCAAAGGGCATAGACCCTGACAGGGAAAGGAGAGGCAAGAGGATGACAGATATCGTCCAGGGATAATTAGAGAAAAATAGGAGGCCAAAGAGATTGCCTTTTCAGTTGGAGTATTAGCAACAGAACCAGTTCAGAGGAGTAAAGGATGTATTTACAGAAGTTTGTTATGAGATGATTTTGGCATAAAAAGGCCAGAAAGATTTGCCACGTAGATAACCAAGTGAGGTCAGCACACTAACACCACCACTAATCCTAGTCAACTTGTTTCCTCAAATCACATTCTTTTGACATCCCAATATCTATTTTAGGCACTGAGTATCCTCATATTCTATGTTTCTTTTTCTTCTCTTCTTACCATTAAGCTTCACAATAGATAACTTGAGGCTTCTAAACCTGTCTAAATCATACCCTCATCCTCTCCTAAGCCTTGTTCCCCTGCTATCTTTTCTCTCTATTCTTCTATTAGATACTATTCCTATACTATCTGTAATCCTCTTCCACTGCCCCCTATTTAGAAAT
>JABUQX010046276.1:0-15948 GCA_015478945.1 Trachelipus rathkii | reverse complement strand
CCGCGTTTAACGCCGCGAGTGCGCCGCAGGCGCCATATCCCCGCGTAGCCCGGCCGCCACGTGCGCCCGCAGGCGCAAAATTTCCGCCGGCGAAACAAAGAAATATGATGCCAATGTAAACTATTCAAAGAATTTCGCTTTCAAATATACTATGAGTCATCATTTTTCAGCTACATTGTACGAATTTTATAAAAACCAGTATTACTTTACACACCTTAAAGCAGTAAATCAGTTAAATCAATTAGAGTGTTATTACCTAACAAACCTAGGGGATTTAGTGATGCTATTTGTTTTACTGCTTGTATGCTTAACTCTCTTGCGTTTTACTGCTTTAACTCTCTGCTTATGCTTTAACTCTCTGCGGTTACGTGCTTAACTCAATTCGATAGATACTTACAGCAGTAAATCAGTAAATCAAGTAGAGGTGTTACCTAACACCTTAGGGATTAGTATGCTTTTGTTTTATTTACTGATTTACTGATTTCTTGCTTTACTGCTTTAACTTTTCTGCTTTACTGCTTTAACTTTCTGCTTTACTGCTTAACTTTCTGCTTTTACTGCTTTAACTTTATGCTTACTGTGGTTTAACTCACTATATTATGAACATATATGTTTCTTTTATATTTTTTATTTTTGTTTGATGTACGTTTTTATTTATTATTTCTATTTTTATTATTGTTATTAATTTGTAATGTAAGAATAAAAAACACACAGGAGTTTCTGTTATATAAACATTTATTTTGAATAAGTACTTTTTTTTTTATTAACAAATCTTTTTCATATATACGTTAGGGTTGTCGATAGATTTAGGCAGTTTTTTTTTCAATTTTAAGCATTTTACATAATCAGAAACTATAAAATCATTGACATACAAATTTTGAGCATCAGTATATTCAAGTTTATTAAAAACACATTATTTAAAAACATTTAATGAAATAAGACAGATAGATCCACATAAATTGGAAAATAAGGGTTGAACAGGGTAAGACATAGTTTTTAAACAGTTACATTTTTATTATTTAATAAATAAGGTAATATGTACTCACATTATTCTAATTCAAAAGAATGCAATTATTGGTTGAAGGTATCGTTTTTTTGCTCTATAGAAAACGGAAATTCCAATGTCTATTTGAGGTGATTGACGTCAGGCAAATGATTAATGAATATGAAGCATGGACGTTCGCAACTTGTACAAGTTTATTTACGTTAATAGAAACACTCTAAAAAAGCGAGTTCATTTTTAAACACCATTTTTATTTTCCTCTTCTCATCTTTCCAATGGATAGAACGTTGCGTACTCGTTCAATTTCAATGAGTTGAGGCTGCTCAAAGATGGACCACTACAGTGATGGGTGATTGTAGACGTTTTCTGAAAATCCAATAAGAGAGACTAGTTGCTAGGGTACCCTTCTCAAAATGTTGTAAATGATAGGCGTTACAAGCTGAAAGGTCTGCAGTTAGATCAGTAGCGTAATAAATTTTTACTATTCTAGTGCGTAATTCTTCAAGATTTTAGGCTGTACCAGACTATCGGATTACATGTACGTATTAGTATTTAAAGTCGTAAAAAGGTCGAGACAGAGAGATAGGTCTTCCGTTGTATTAACATTTCATAATCACGTCGTGAGGCAAGTCCAATTCACATTGATAAAAACTGATTACCCTAGTCCGGAAAGGTGGTGAATTTAGGTCTGACTTTTATATAATTCCCGGAGTTAGGCTTTCATGTTCCCAATCTCTTATTATTACTTTCTGTGGAAAATTTCCGTTCACAATGTTAGGATATTGATACTCGATAAACCTTGAGTGAAATTAAATATCCTGGTTTCAACTCTCTTAATAGTTGGTACTTTGTGTAGTATTCAAAAGCGAATTTTCAATTTTCCAAAATGAACGCTGTGGTGATAATTTCGATGTCTGGGTGTGTCTGAGCTGAGGTAGAGGTAAGCCCAAGCAGTTTGAGAAAATGCAGGTTCTGGACATACTAGGCCTGTACAGCAGGTTTACTTTTTATTTTAAAGAGGCAATTTGGAATTTGACTCGTGATAAAATGAGTAGTTATCTACAGATGGGGTTATAGGAATTGAGTCTTTCTTAGAGAAGATATGCATTTATCGACCGTAAAATTCATAAGTATATATGGACTCTGCGTTGATCGTATATGTGGAGCGGTTGAGTCTGTGTGAACGTGTAGAAAGACCACTGATTGAGATGAGATGTTTAGCATCGTCTGAATAATTTAAACAATGTTCTATTATAGCTTTATAAGAAATTAGCCGCTGATTGCACCTAGTTGAAGTTCCGATATCAAGATAGACTTCAAACCTGGGAGAACATGATATACAGAAATTGATTTCTGTATATACTATAATGGTCATCCACCCGAGGAAGACTCATGTACCATCACGGTTGTGCTATAATAATTCGTTCTTTACATATAAAAAACACAATTAGAGGGGTGTCGTAGGTATTGACAGAAGTGGCCTGGAATATTGACTCTAGAGGAACATCTGTATTGGAAATTGAATGCAGAGGATTAATACTGATAAAGTTGGACTCGCTACGCTAATCTGTGTAGGGTTCATTGAGAGAGAATCCCAATTCACTCTTTACACGGTCAGGGGACTAGAAGG
This sequence comes from Trachelipus rathkii, assembly GCA_015478945.1. Classification (NCBI taxonomy): domain Eukaryota; kingdom Metazoa; phylum Arthropoda; class Malacostraca; order Isopoda; family Trachelipodidae; genus Trachelipus; species Trachelipus rathkii. The sequence goes on along the minus strand of JABUQX010046276.1, from coordinate 13,315 downwards.
ATGAAGCGAAAATGCATCCGCTGGGCGAACTCTGACGTATAATGGGAACATTTTCGATTGAAAAACTTGACTTATATACACCACATCGTATAAGTTATTCAGTTAGTAATTTAAATAGGCAAAGACATCAATACATTTTTCTTTAGAGTTTTTTCGCGATTAGTCCTTTTCTTTATGACAATCTTCTTGAACCCATGCGACCTTTGTTCCTGGACATTTTAACGTCTTATTTTACGCTTAACACATCCAACATCTCATCTGAAACATCGGCTATACGTCTTTTTTAATGCTGTACGAGGATTTTTTGCCAAATATCGTGAATAGTATGCAAACCTGTTCTTTATAGCTTTTTACCTATATATTCCCCCGCCTTTCCTGAGTAGAGGCCTTGCACTTTCTCCATAGGCTTGGCAAAAAAATTCACACAAGGCCATTTCACCCCCTCGCATTTTGTTCCCTGAATACCTTTCTTCGATCCATTATTACAGGAGTATTCTTTCTTATTACTATCTTTTACACTGTGAGAGATAGGTTAAAATGAATGAAAAATAGTATCTGATACACCCTTATTATATTCCATTATTGCATGTAATTTACTTGCATCTGTTTCGGGGTGTCTAATATGAACTTTCTATAACAACACCGTATGGGTAAAGGGAAAAGAATTTCCTTCTACAATCTCTTTATAGGCATGGCGTACAGAGTCAATTTGATCTATTCAGATGGTAGATAATGAACATAGGGAATGTTATAAACTTTTTACTTCTCTTTGGAAAAATATACGATACTTCTTAATTAAAGGAGCTTTAGTAATACCTACATATTGATGATCAATTATATTTGGTTATATACATAAGCCATACCTTGGTGATTGAGCATCTCGGATGGGTTACATGTATAATGCAGTAGCACTCGATCTGCTTCATCTTTTAGTTCATGTGGAGTCATGCGGTTATTCTCCACAAGTTAGCTATAACCCTCTTCAACATGAGGGATATCATGATAGTATATCCAAAACTCAGCATACGTCTACGAATATGTTACGCTTGCCATGGTGATCGTTCGAGAGAAAACATGTCCCGGTCTCGAAGGTTTACATTTACCTTTGAACTTTAAAATAATTAATTACTTTAATGCTCATAATCTCTTAATTATTGTTTTGTATACCAAGTCCTTACACATTATACTCATATCAAGAGAACGGTTTAAATTGGACTAAAAATACAGGCACCTCGGATTGTGAAAAGGATGACCTCCGCAAAGTAAAGTTCTTCAAAGATAGTACTTCTTTTGTAGCAAGATGTTGTGTCTATTCATCGTTTTTGGCAATTGTAGTCCTTTTCAGATAACGAGCATCTTCCACTTGTAATATAGTTTCAAACATTCTACACTTCTGTACACCCCCATTCCATGAATTAGATTGTGACGGTATTTCTATGTCCGTATTTTAATTAATCATTTCACTATAATCCTTTCGTATTGCCTCTCGTTCAAGCGTGTATAGGATTCATTTAGCACAGTTTGTAAATCCGAGAGTTTATTATCGGATGGTTAAATTCCAAGGAGCTGAATAGAGACAAGGAGTTATATAAAGTGAATTCTACACTCTCCATGATATAATGACGAACTGATATGATTTTAATCACGTGTGCTTTTATATAAGTATTAAACTTGGCTGGATATCCCCTCCGATTGTCAGGCAGATACTTGGCTTATTTTTTCCTTTGCCTCTCGTGGCTAATATTTTTTCAATTTTGGTGTGTATGTGATTTCGATGAGATGCTTACGTTTTGGGTAATTTCCTGTTGTATAAATCCGCCTTTTATTTTTTCAGCCATATTTAGATCTTCAGGATAAGTATTAACTTTAAACTATTTCGCCCACGACTGAAATGGTTGGATATTGTGGCTCTTAAACAACTCTGTAGTCCACGGGATTTCATGTAGTGCCTTTTTCTAAACCGCTTGTTCTTCTGTTCGAGGAAAACTCTTAGCAGTAAGTCGGAGTTTACTTATTCCACTGAATGTATCTTGTTATTGTGTTTTCTTTTTGGCACCTCATTTGCTCGCAGAAGTCTCTAGTTTTTGACATCTCTTTAAAATGTGACGTTGTTATAAGTTTCGGTATGGTAAACGCTGTTATTAAGATAAGCCAGTATCGCTCCAGAGTGTATATCAATATATTTAAAAGTCATCTCTTTTAGTTAAAATACCTATGCATGGCGTTTCTTATAATAGTAACGTTGGGGATCTCTTTCAACTGATTGCCGCTTGGTTACGGAGAAAGTGTGTATGTTATAGCTGTAATACATACTCGCCATGAGCATCTGCTGAAATCTCTCGCGCCCGAATTCCATTCCTGGAATCGTGCCAGAGATGGATTTAGGTTTCTGCCGTATCGTGGCCTCGTAGTGAAGTTCGAGTCAGCATACACGGCGACGTTGTAGCTGATCTGTTTATCTTGTATGTGAGGGCGCGGTCGAGTCCACAAGTATCGAGAGTTTACGTCAATTGTAAAGAAGTGATATTATGTGGAAAACCTTCATTATAAGAGCGTGGGTAGGTTAATCATTTCCGGATAAGGTCTAGACGTCCGATGAGTGCGTAGTCGAATGCTGCGTGAGATATGGTGTTCCGTGTATTAGGAAAGGTGTGTGGGTGTTCTTACCGGTGTTATGTAGTATGCCTTTGGCACTCCAAAGATGGCTTTTAATGGAGGCTGCTTTTGTTCTCAACTAATTAGGGATACCGTTAAAAGCAAACCATGAAGTGAAACCACCCAAAACGTATTTGGACTCCCTCAGATTGAAGTAATAATTATCAACTACCTCCTTCGCCTCCATGTTGTGTCTACTGGACACACGGGGTGTGAGAGGGCGTGTAGTTATGTATATATTATATATTATAATATAATATATAATATCATATATAGAATACCAGCCCATAGAAATTACACATAAACTCTACTTCGCTCTACCAACAACATGTATATATACTGACAAACGAGATCACCGCGAAATGACAACACCCAACATATATATTACATAATATAATATATAATATATATATATATATTATTAGTATATATATCTACCTATCATATATATATATATACTATATTCTCAAAAAAATGTGATATTAGGTCACAAGGGATAAAGAAAAAGAGAAAAGATTTAAAATAACATTTATTTAATACACAAAAAAAATATAAAGCTATAAACTAAATTATATATAATATATAATATAATATAATCCATAACTCATGTATATATATTAATATTATATATATCTATTATATATAATATATATATATAATATATAATACTAATAATTAAATTATATATATATATATAATATTATATATATATTATGATATGATAATGCACATAATTACGATCATAATTCCAAACTATGGCACTATATATAAAGGTGTTTTTCTATGTTCGCTCCTCTCGTAACACGTTTAAATCTTATATATGATGCGTAAGACAGTGCCGAATGGACTGTGACAATCAGGTCTTAGCGGGACGTCACGGGGATAATTATCTCAGTCTGCTAACTCGCGGTAATTGTAAGTTTAAATATAAACATTCTGGGGAGAAAATTATAGATAGATCCTGAAGGTCTTGTATTGATATCGAATTCCATCCTTTTTACAGAGCCATATTCTTCCAAGATTACGTGATAGATAGCTTATACCATAGTCAAATAATTATGATCATTTTAAACTATATTCATCATCAATTACCGATCTGCCCCGCTTCATTTCAAAGATTAATTGGTCTTTAAATATTATATATAAGCTTTCCTGAATTTACGCAACTCTAATAGGTTAAGCTCTCCTCTAGAGATATTTTTAACATTTATCTTCATTTTCACTTCAAGTTTTACGTCATTATTAATATCTACATTATACGGTTAGCGAATACGTAGGAGATTGAATGTAAGAGCAAGTCTTTAAGATCGTATTCAATTTTGATCATGGCCATCCTTGAATATAAGAGGCGTTATCCTCATTGGATGTAAGTTGATTTAATATCCCTGTACATTTCTATCTCACTATTTGGTATATCTAGTTCACTTTAGATCACTATAAGCTAGAGATAGAGGCTGCTGGAAAGATAATGAGTCGTTCACAATATAAGGATTCTTGGGGTACAGCTGTTGTTGTTGTTGATGAAAAGAGGTTGTAATGTCAAGCAATTGGGCTGATAATATTTGCGTGAATGGGGGCTGTGAATGATGAAACTGTGATGTAGCGGATTAAGCACAGATGTGCGGCAATAAACTGGCCATATTGCAGGTTGTGAGTGATGAATCTGAGGCACTGAATTCTGTACAGATGCTGTTATATTATACTTCATTTTCTCATACTCAATATATGGAAGTACAGCAACCTTCTTCATTATGGGACAACCACTTAGAGTTATCAGGGGAGCTATAACGGAGAGGAGTAATGGAAGGAATACGCCTCCTCCTCTCGTAAGTAACTTCTTTTTTATTTATCAAATTTTTAATTTCAAAGGAGTGTTTTTTTAATGATGTTTTCTATAACGACGTAGCTTTACCTTCTGGGCCTGTTTAAAGGAAACATTCCCCTTTATAAGAATTTAAGCAGACTTCCAATACACACTGGATGAATTTTCTCATTCCTCACTAATTAGGTCTTAACTTATCCACAGTTAACATACTTTTAAATTTTTTTATAAGAAGGTAAATACTTTGCAACTAAGAGCACTCATTATCAGGTATGTATACAGTTTCTATCTCATAGGGAAGAATGTTGGTACGGAGCAGCACTCTGTGTATTACGTGTTTTTGGAATGAGTTCACACATTCAAATAACCGTGTGGATCGAAAATAACCGTTCTTTTATCACTTGTTTAAGCAACTCTTTCCTTTTGGAAGGGGAAAAACATCTTGAGTGCCAGATACATATCATTATGACTCATATCTCTTCTCTGGAATCCAAACACAGTAAATACCTCTCTCGTTTGTGTTTAAAGAACACTTCGCAGTATGCTTGCTTTGATGAAAATATTCTGTGTTATAAGAAAAACACAGAGATATTTACAGCTTACAAATTATGATCATGAGCCGTAACCATCAGAACCACCAGAAAACATCAACACTTCATATCCTACGCGAAACTCGCTGCGATATCTGCCTAATATTTCACCCAAATCAAATTTGTGCCATTTAAATCATCTAATTTACAATAATTTTGTGTCCATGTATATCTGTCAGCGACCTAATATCGTATTATGCCTCTTCCGTGAGAGAACATTTGCATAACATCTTTATATTTCTTTAAATTTTTCCTGATAAACATATATTAACACCATATTTATTTTTAAGAGGCGGGCTGTTCAACAAATCCTCCATTCCTTTAAAAATATTTAATTAATATAAAAGTCTTACCACATCCTGTCGGACCAAGCTACAAAGACTGTTAGCAGGAACTTCGGAACAGTATCAATGTTCTCCACATCCATATCGTTAAGTGGAATAAATGAATAATGAGGATAAATTAAATTGTAAAGCAGTAAAGTACATGTCTTTTAATAAAATACTTAATCATTATTAAAATAAAATGTTTAATAACAGAAACCTCTGACTGCTGTTTTTATTCTTACAATTACAAATGGTAACAACCAAAGTATATAAATATAGGAAATAATAACATAAAAAAGTAATAAAACAAAAATAAAAAAAATATTAAAGAAAACATAATGTTTAAATAAATATATGGAGTTCTATTGAAATCAATATTTAAAAGCGATAAAGCAGGGAAAGTTTTAAAGCAGTAAAGCAGAAAAGTTAAAGCAGTAAAGCAGAATAGCAGTAAAGCAGTAAAGCAGGTAACAACAAAAGCATACTAATTCCCCCTAGGATGTTATGGGTATACACCTCTATTGACATTACTGATTTACTCGCTTTAAGGTATGTAATGGTAATGTTTTTAAAGCAGTAAAGCAAAGAGTTAAAGCAGTAAGCAGGAGAGTTAAGCAGTAAAGCAGAAGCCGTAAAGGCAGTAAAGCAGTAAAACAAAAGCATCTAATAATCTCCCTAGGTGTTAGGTAATACACCTCTATGTGATTTTACTATTTACTGATTTTTAAGGTATATGTAAAAGTATATGTTATATAATCAAAATTCGAATACAATTTGTAGTGAAAAATGAATAGCTCTACATTTGAATCCTAATGAACAAAATTCTTTGAAAGCTTTAATGACTAAACAAAATATTTTTTCTTCACGCGGTAATATTGCGCACCTGCTCGGTGCGCACTGCGCGCGTTACGCAGCGGGAGTTATCGGCGCCTGCGGGCCTACGCGGCAGAGGTTGCGTTTACGCGGAAATATTGCGCCTGCACAGGGGCGGCAGCGGCAGGCAGGGATAATATTGCGCCTACAAGCCCGGCGCACGCGGAATGCGGGCGAGTTTCGCGACGGGGCTTGACCTCGACGACCGCGAACTCTGAAACGTTTTGGTCGAAGTCCTGTCTCAACTGAACATTCACTTGTAACTCTTTAGATATATATAATCATATATATTATTTTTTCATGCTATAAGTGTTATAAAATACTAACTCTAGTAGAGCATTTTTAGCAGACTTAGTATGTAACACCATTTCGGATTTTCTCGATGTCAATCTCTATGTAAACCTAGGCATGGATGGACACCCAATATAGGGTATTCTAGGCTCAGAGGAGAGTGCTAGAAAATGGCTTGAAAAGAGTTGGCACGTCAGTCTGGCACTAATGTGGTCACCTACTGGCTAACCTATGTGGCACTCAATTGGCCTCATTGGCACTCACTGGCAAGCTCATTTGGCACTCACTTGCACTCACCTGGCACTTACCTGGCACCACTCTAATACTCCATAGAACACTAAATAGGAACATCACTACTACTCCTTGCCAGACCCTGATGAATGTGGGTATGAACTATTCAAGTTGCAATGCCACCCCGGCTATCAAAAGTTGGGGCTCAATAAGCGTTGTAGGGCTCAAATATTGTACCGAATAGATACCAAAAGGGATTGGCGAAAAATTAGGGTGCCGAAAAATTAGATCGCCTACAAATAGCCTATAGGGTGGGCTCCAAAAAATTGGAATCCATAGCGAGAAGCACCATAAGGGCCGAGTTAGAAAGAGAAATTTGATTTACTTGCTGTGACTGAAACTAAAGTGAAACTAAAAGGTGAAACAGAGTGATGTAGTATGAAGTGTGTGTGTGTGTGCTGGAGTGGAGAGGAATGAGAGGGGGGAGAGAAGGAGTTGACCTGTGGCATAGAGCTATGAAGGATTTTGTTTGTGTGAGAACAAGAATTCCAATGGTTAAATTGATGTTTGAAAAGGTCAAAGTATGTGTGGTTATAACATACTGTCATTCTGAGGGTCATGTTGAGGAGAGTGTTACTTTCTGGTATAATCTGTTTGATGTATTGGATAGCGGGAGTAGCAGTCTTGGATTCATTTTATCGGGCGATTTAAATGGTTGGATAGGTGATCGAATAAGGGAAGGTATAACAGGTTCCTTTGGAGTTGTGGGAAAAAATGAGAATGGTAGGACGGTGATTGGACTGAATTCTGTAAGGAGAAAGGTATATGTGTAAGTAATACATTCTTCGGACACAAAGAATATTCATAAGTATGCGAGAGATATGGTAGGTAGAAATGGTATGGAAGTAAAATGCATGATTAATTTTGTGTTGGTGAAGAAAATTTTGAAATATGTGATGGACGTTAAATCTGCGAGGGGATTGAGATTGGAATATCAGATCATCATGTTGTTTATTTTAGATTTGTGTGGCGAATCTGAAGAATGTCATAGATGGAGAGGAAAGAATTAAGGAAGAAAGTGGGGAGAACTAAAATTGATATGTCAAGTGAATAAGGTTATAAGAAAAATTAGGTGAGAGCACTTGAGTGAATAAATCAGTTGAATGTGATCAAGGTAAAAATAAGCAAATCTGGACTCAAATGAAGAAAGCCTTTGTTAGTAAGACAAGAGAAGTAGGTGGATGTGCTAAAGTAGGAAGTAAGTATGTCAACAGTGAGTGGGGCAATGAAGAGGCAATGCAAGCTGTTAAAAGTAAAAGGGAAGAGTGATTGAATGTTCTAAAAGGCAATGATGAGGTCTCGTAAAAAAGGTGCATGGATTTATATAAGGAAGAAAAAAGGAAGACTAAAAGTTGCCTACGTAGGAGGAAAAAAGAGGTAAATGAACAGCTTGGTAGGAGGATGAATTGGAACTTATAAGGGAATAGGAAGCTCTTCTGGAAGGAAGTACGAAAGGCTAAGAAAGAGAGTAAAGGGAATCTTCAAAGAATAATGAATAGGGATTTTACTTTCGTGACTGATGAAATGAATGAGAGGAGAGTGGAAGGGAACACTTCGAAAACCTGCATAACATTAGCAGTAATGAAGCGGTGATAGTGAATGTCTGTAAGTTTGATGGTGCAAGAAGAAATAGGTATTTTGAAGATGAAGTAATTAGTAAGGAGGAAGTAATAGGTGTTGGGAAAAATTTGAAGAATTGTAAATCTGCGGGTATAGATAGAAAAACCTGTGAAATGATCAAGAATTGACTATAGAATATGATTGACAGGACATGGAAGTTATGTAACAAACCATTTATGGAGGGTATAGTTCCTAAGGATTGGAGTAGAGGAACTATAGAAGAATTTATTTATTGAGTATTATTATACGCTGCTATTTTGATTGAAAGAGTACATCGAGTGACTGAAGGATTGATTGGCGAAGAACAAGGTGCATTTGGAAGTAGTAGAAGATTTGTAGATTAAATTTTCGAATTGAAACAAATGATTGAGAAAATGAGAGAGAAGAAGAATAAATTGAATTTAGGTTTTATGATCTTGCAACAGGCGTATGACTGGATTAATAGGAAAGCTCTATGGTAGGTGTTAGAGATATATGGTGTTCATGATAAACTTCTGAATGGAATCAAAAGTATGTATGACGATAATGAAGCGTGTGTAAGAATAAATAAATGGAGTTGAAAGTGAATGATTTAATATTAATAGTGGAGTGAGGCAGAGATGTGTTATGTCTCCTTGGTGAATTAATTTGTATTTGAATGGGGTGATGAAAGAGTTAGGGATAGGGGTGGTAGGAAAAGGTTTTAGAATGATGAAGAATGGAGGAGAATGGTAGATGCACTACTTATTTATTGCACGAGAATGATTTGGTTTTGTGCGGTAAATCTGAAAAGGGTTTGAGAAGATTGGTAGAAGGGTTTGACTGGGTGTTTAAATGAAGGAATTTAAAAGTAAATGTAGATAAGAGTAAAGCTATGGTAGTGAGCGAGGAGTGTCCACGGTGTGAAGTCTTGCTGAAAGTTGAACAATTGAAACAAGTATCTGAATTTAAATATTTAGGATATATATGTTGGATGAAAAGAGAACAGATGATGCAGAGTGTAGTAGAAAAGTTGTGAATGGTAGGAAGATGTCTGGTGCAATTAAATCCTTGCTGGATTCAAAGGAGCTAAGTCTTAAGTGCGCTAGGGTTTTTCATGAAGATATGTTGTTACCTGTGTTAATATATAGTAGTGAATGTATGGTGTGGAATAAAAGGTCCTGATCTAAGGTATAATGTGTTCAGATTGACAATTTTAGGGGCGTGTTAGGTGTGACAAGAATTGATAAATGAGGAATGAGCGTGTTAGATAGTTGTGTGGTTGAAAAAGGGAGTATATAAGAGAATAAACGAGAAAGCACTAAGATGATTTGATCATATGAAAAGGATGGATGATAATCTTTTGATTAAGAGGATGTATAGTGATGAGTGCACTTGTTATTGACCGACTTGGAGACCAAAGAAAAAGTTGATTGAATAGGTAAAGGATTGTCTGAAAGAAAGGAATGTGACTTTGGCAGAGGCGAGAAGAAAGATGCATAACACTGACCAACAAAGATTTTGCGGCAAAACATTTGAAGATCATTTTATAGGTAACTTGTTGACCTGATTCCGAATATGACCTCCGTTTTCCTAGATTGGCTCTAGTTTTTGAGATATAGGGTGGTCACAAAAATACATTAATAACAACAATTTATGTTAGATTGTAACGTAATTCACAAAAAAAAACACGAAAGATATATATCAAATTGTTAATGAGTAAGTACATAAAATGCTAATAGTTCGAAACATTCAATTCAGTACAATGAAATCACAATTAATGCATTACAAATGCCTGTCTATATGATTGTCTTCTGTGTGCAGAATGTGGACAATCACGTTGAAGGCTCCAACAATAGTCTGCCATCATGTGTGTATCCCATCTTCCTTGGTATCTTTCTTCCACATTTGAATATCTTTTGAAGGAACCTTTCCCTTGTTTCCTCCTATAACATCCTACAATTATCCGGAACCGATCTAAGTGACTATGTTGAAAGTGAACTTTTATGCTATATTAGCATTCAAATTTTTGAAGTCCTGAAAGCATTTTCTGTAGCCGAGTTCTAACATAGTTGGCAATTTATCGGTTGGCCCAATAAAGTTCTTGAACAACCAAGACAAAACTTTTCCAGCCCAGATTCTTCAATATCAGTCATGGATTTATGAAATTGTCATCCCATCCTTGATGATTTGCCGAATTTGAGGGCCCGCTAAAGATTCCAGCTTTGAGTTTCTCCATACTCCACCCCCTGGAAAAAATCTGCAAAATATATTTGAAACATTCACCTTCTTTGTCTAGGGCCCTAACAAATTGTGCTTCATCAGTCCTAGTTTGATGTGGGGTGGTGGGAAAATAATTTTTCCCTTGTCAACCAGTGTTCGTTAATGATATTTGATGCACCTACAGTCATAATTTTTCCCCTAGCAGGCCATACAACTTTTTCGCAGTGGTCTTCTTTGGCCCTACTATCCCACAAGCATATGAAACAAAGGTACTTGTAGTATATCCGCTTTGCTGCCTAAGTAAGATGTTGACCATCCTTCAAATCAACGAATATAGACCACTGGTGTTCCTTATATTTAAGCTTCTGCAAGATCATTCTTATATTTTCATACTCCTCTTTCAGTTTTGTTTGAGTGACCTATTGGAATCTATGCATAACTATTGCCATTGTTCAATAAAACACACTTTCAAGCTTCTCGTTGAACTCTCCATAAACAATCGCCAATCTTCTGGTCGTTATTTAGGTAACCCCATTTGGAAGAAGTACTACCTCTCTTGTCCAAAAGTATTCTAAGGTCTTCTCTTCCAATGAAATATGGAAAAAATACTACCTCCTCTTTTGTCCGAAAAAAGTTATTTTACATTCGGACTTGAGACAGTTCTTTTTTTTTATATGATATGTAGTGTTATTTATATGTTTTTAACATTTTGATTGGAGACCTAACTCTCGTACTAAATCATTGATATCTTCCTGGGAGAACTGTTGCTGTGTAGAAGTACTTTCTTCATATTCAGTTCACTACCACTATCTGCAGTGTGCACACCAAATCCTGGATATCTCTTCATCAGACATGCTAGGTCCTGAGAGTGTAGTGAACACTGGGATGGGGACATCGTCGAAGTGTGGTACAGGTCCGCTTTGCTGATTCCAAATCCATCTCAAATTTACGTTTCTTGTAACGATTGATACCTTTCAATTACCAAACAAAAATAAGCAGTCACTGTGGTGGTATCTTGGCTCCCGCCATTAACAAAGGCACAACCAAATTTTAAACTTTTCTTCCGTCCATTTTTTCCACTGACGTAGATTTCGACACACGTTTTACAGAACATATGGGGAGGGGAGCCCAAGGCTTATCTTGGTCTCCGAGTTTCATTCCAAAGTATGCCAGATATGCTTGCTTCACAAAATTAGTAATATTTCTTCTTTGGTTCTCCTGGCAATATTCACCACAGATGTAGCAGAACACATTGGGGTTATTCAAACAGGCTCTTCGTGAAGTACTCTAGTGTTCTGAAAATAGAAAAAATAAAGTATATATAAGGTGTTGTCTCGTGGGATTAGTCGCGAAGTGGTCGGACTTCGATTGGTGGATTGTCATTAGCTACGGTGTGTGTATCTGCGCGGAATCCGCGGCGTTGCTTGAGTACGTTCCTCTTGGGATGTGTCGCGTGTCGCCGTGTTTGTCGGGTGGTCTGTCGTTAATTATCGAAAATACAAAAGAAATATACGCGCATCCGAGACGATGATCATCCGCGCATTATTTCCGAAACGAGCTCGAGAACACAACCTCGATCGGAGTTGGTCCTGGCTCCGTTTCGATATAAAGACAAAATATAAACCGGTCGAAGACGGACAATGGGACTGCGGTCGCCATATGAGACGAACTGCATGAACGGCATCCTTAATCGAACAAAATGCATGCGCGAACGGCTGAAAATCTTCACGCGAGGATGCGTTCAAATGTACAGTAATGAAAAATAGACGAAATAAGGCGAATGAATCGTCGTCGTCGACGACGCGATATATTTTTTTTTCTTATTCTTTTGTTTTACGTTTGTCGTTTGGTTTGTTCGTTTGGGGTTGGTTTTCGAGTAACAGAAGACTCGTTTCTTCTTTTTCGGAGGGAGGAAATCTCAAAGATATTACCGGGGCCTCCACGACGGGACCGTACGATGAACAGGGAGCCCGTTCCTGAAATTTTTTTAAAATAATCAAATTATCAGTCAAAAATATTTCTTGATAATATTAGCTTTTAAAATTTAAAATGAATTTTAAATCTAAGAATTTGAGAGAAAACTTTAAAAAACTTACCCGAGGACGAAGATCTTTCGTAAAATAGAACAACCATACGTTTATTCAATATTTAATGAAATTAAAAGAAATATATAAATTAAAGAAATTTGTTGTATTATTAGAATATTTCATTTATTTCGAAATTGGGTTCGCGCCTTTAGTTTTTGGCGTGAAAAAACTCAGTGAGGTGTCTGGTTACCAGAGATAGTATGATGTTTACTTAAACTCACATTTTGTAGAATCTAAAATCATGTATACAAGGATACTATCTAAACAAACAATTCCTCGCCGAGGACGCAATCATGGTTCTAGAATAAAGTCATGAATGTCACCCCAGTCGCGGACGTAGATGCGATTTTGTAAGGTCTTGTGCCGGTCTAAGCCATGGATGTTTGTTTTTCTTGCATTCTATTGTCCTGTTGCTGCACCGTGTGGGTTAATTCCAACATTCTACGGGCTTGCCGAAGCGCCTTTCTTAAGAGAGTTGTTCGCAACGTGCCGCTCTGCCGCTTTTAACTGACTCGCTTTGGGCGAGCCTTTAAAGTTTTTTTGCGGGAAACAGAATTTATTACCACTAGAAAAAAAAAC